>BMAO01017926.1:0-112220 GCA_019973975.1 Trichonephila clavata
CTATTACCTGCTCATCATGGTATTTGATGACGTTTTTCTTATCTGAGAAATCGGGTGATGGTATAATGCCAAGAAACCAATTTTGATATATAACAGTTTTGTACAGCACCAATTTTTTGTACACGATATCATTTCTTACAGCTTGTTTTGCTTACATTCTAATAAGCTTAAATATATTTTACATATGCTTTGTATTTTCCTTTTTGGTATTTACGTATTACTCCAATGACCCATCTCGCCAAATCAAAAAATGTCGCCAAATTAAAAATTATCTCCTATAATGCCGCCATTGTTATTATTAATGTGTTCGAATATGTTCAGGAAAGATTTCCATTATTGGCGGCATATCGCGACATTTGGCTACTTCTTTTGTTTTAACGAAATTGATCGATCGATAACATAACATATAAGTACCCAAAATTTAATCAAAATTCTACAACAGTGTTTGGATGAATTTTATGTTTTAAAATTTATTTTGTAAAAAATATGGCACTTACGTGGTATCGCAACCATATTTGTGACATATGAAACGAAGCACATGGTTGCCAATTCAGCTCGTACAAGCGAAATCGGGGTTGCCTACTTGGAAGAATTATTTTGAACGTTGGCACTGTTGCGATAGTACGTAAGTACCAAAAATATTCAAAAGCTAAAATAGCCTTAATTTTTTTTTAGTATTTAATGAAAAAATAACAAGCTTAATAAGTAAGTGTAATTTCTTTGACTATTTCTGCCAAACAAGAGCTTGCAAAATAACATGATTTTACAAATAAATTGTTTCACTTATTACTACTTTTAAATGTTAGATTAGTCACACTAAGATTGCTGGCTTTACAAGAAATTTGTCACTTGTTACGGAGTTTTACTTAATCGACATAATAGTTCATAAATAATAAATGGAAGCATGTGGGATCTAAGTACGTCAACAAAACAAAAAGTAAGCTTAGTAAAAAATATTGAGAATACCTAAATTTAGGGAGAAAAATCAACTTACTTTCGTCTTATTGCATTAGTAATCTTTGATTCCTTTCGAAATTTTGTTGGATAATTACTTCAAAAAATTGATTTAAAAATAATCCCGTATATATTTTTACTAACGAATTTTAGACTGAAAGTTCTTAGCACATAATTATAATTCGCTATATTTCCAAATGTGTTTTGATGTTTATGTGAACAAAATAATCAAATTACATTATTAATTAGTGTAGCGTCACAAACTTTATCTTCTAAATGGTAGATAAAGTAAAGTTTTTTATGTATACCATACGCAGTGTATTAGAGAAAAAATTGGCAGTTATAAAAACTGCCGATAGAAGTGAAAACTTAGAACTTTTAGTATTAAAATTTGAAATTTCACAATGTTTGAATTAAAATTATCAACATCAATCTGGTTTTCACATCTATTGACACTCCGAGCAACAACTAAATGCATGTTTATATGTTTTTTTTTTATTCAAATATATTACGGACTATACAAGATCATGACAAAATATAAATACAATTCAATTGAAATAAGAATTGATATACAACCATATTATTTATGGATAGTATTTGTATTTACTTAGATTTCAATGTATTTGATTTTTAACATTATTTTAATTGTTTGCATCATTGTCATCATTAATTTCAAACAATACTTAGACTTTTGAACTTTCAATTATTAAAAAAGAAGGAAAATGTTTGATTCAAATTTATCTAAGTATCGCATAAAAACCACATCGATCGTTGTCTTATATTTTGTAGTACTGAGTTTCGAACATTGGACATATTTAAATTAAGTGTTTCATTTAGAAAATCAATTAGTGGTAGATTTTTATCGTCTGCAAAGTTAATATTGAAGTCTCCCCTTAAAATCATCGGTACATTATCATATTTGTCGCCAAATCTTTTTACGAGTATTTCAGAACCTTCTTTTGTATAAATCATCAAATTTTCGAATAAAAATTGTTGTATCTGTCTCATAGATTTTCCAGGCGAAATATAAACGGCAACCATTAATATGTATTGCCCATTCTCGGAATCGCAACGAGCAATGCACAGTATATACACATTGAACTTTTCACTAAATCCATTGAATTTCACTTATAAGATATACCCAGCACTATACGTCAGCTGTATAGCTACTGATATACTGCTGTAAGCATGTCGGTGACGAGAACGCACGAGCTTTCACCCATCCAAAAAGTGTCTAAGCGAACATGCTCTGAATGCGCGTGCGCCATTCAGAGCATGTCGGTGACGCGAACCCATAAGATTTTCCCCTACCAAAAGTGCCCAACGCCGCTAAAGAAGTTTTCACTTCAAAAATTTACTAAATCATACCTTAAGACTGTATCTTCATTCAAAGAAATGTGAATGTTTTAATCAGTATATTTTTACTATAATAATTTGTTTAGTCTGTGTGTGGTTATTTTTAAACGATCAAAAAGAAAAATACAACTAAAGCAAGTGATGCATTTACTTTTTTTTACTGCAGTTCCACAAAATTTTTCTTTTAAAAAATAAAAATATATCGTGATAACGTGCAAGGAAGATGATGAAAAAAGTAAAAATTCCGAACACATCAAATCTCCATGACACGAAAAAGAAATTAACCTCTTCGGCATCTGCATTTTCCTATCTGATGTACATTTCCATTTTAGAGCTAATTCTTCCAGAAAATCGATATAACGGCTTGCCGTTTCGAACCAAATTATTTGCATCAAAGGAAATAAATTAGCCTTTGTAATCGGTAATCTTAGCGCAAGGAAGATTAATTGAATAAATTTGACGCTTCCAGACAATCCTAAAAGCATACGTTAATATATGCATTGTCACATAGAGGACTTGGCACTGAATTGTGCAATTAACATTCCTCGCGCTCGAATTTCGAACGTTATCGAAATGAATCTTTCGAATACATTAAGTCGAAAAACGAGATTTGTAAAATAAAAAGAATCGAGAGAAAACTTTTCAGATGTCCAGAATGGAAATTATTACGGTTGTAAAACTTCCAAACGATTTTTCTAACAAAGAGAAAAAAAGTTGCTGTATAGATCGCTCAAGAAGAATTCGAAAAAATGAATTCAGTTTTTCGTTCTAAATTTGATGTCAGAAATATCGCCAAAATTGGCATTAAACTTTTACGAGGTAAATGGATGGGGATTGATTAAGTCGACACGAAGGCGCAGCATCTGCTTCTTATGGAATTTTTATAGTTTCTTCACGGAGTGATGGATAAGAAGTAGTTATGAAGTGAAGAAAATGAAACGCCATTTTATGTTCATTGCTCTGAGCAAAACAAAACTTTGTTCGAGACATGATTCTAATTTGGATGATAAATGAAAATCGTTAGAAAATTTAATTAAAATGGCCTGAGAACGAAATATCGATCGTTAAGATCCTCATATGCAGCACTGAATCGAGTACCAACTTAATTGAATAACTGAAGCTCTTGTTTCAAATTTTGCTATGAACATTTTGAATGTAATCAGATAGTTTTCAATAATATTTAATTCATATAATAACTACACATTGGCTACATATATCTAATTTGCATCATGTTAGAATGTTATACATAGAAATAATGGATTTAAATAATGTATGCTTATTATTTCTTTCGAAATTAAGTCTGCGGGAGTTGTTTTTTTTAAAAAAAAGTTGAGGTTTTTAAACAACTTTGTAAAAGCAGTACGTTTTTTCCCCAAACATGGTTTAATAACAATGAATATATATGATAATCAGATTATTTTGGAAAACGAAAGAAAAAATATTTCATTTTTAATAAAAATTTAAATTTCATAATAAAGCGAAAAAGATTTCATATTTATGTTAAGCAGCACTATTTTTTGTAATGATAAATTCAGCGATTTCTTTTTTAAAAACTCTAACCAAATTCATTCAAATGAGCAAAACCAGATTACCGAAAATCACGCAAAAATATTACAGAAGAAAGGATTAATGAAATAATCACACACAGAGAAATTTCCACCTAACATGCAATTTCTGTATATCATTTTAAATGCCAATTTTAAAATACATATTTTTAAAAACATGATGATAGTTATCAAAACCATTAGAGAACCACTGGATCATCATTTGTCAATGAAATTTTAATAAGGAACATAGATTTTTTTTATAGTTCTACATGTTAACATATCCGTATTTCTAGATTCTGTGCATTTACTTTGATCTGCATCTGTCGGACATAAATATCCTTAGTGTTTAATACCGTATTCTGAACCTACGATTGTATAAATAATAAGGTGTTTTAAAATGCTGTTAATTTTTGTTAAAATTATCAATATTCTAGTGTACATAGTTTGTTCCATATTTTGCTTACTCTATTATAGTTTAAATGCCAAAAGAGTTCTAATTTTATCTGGTAAATTGAAAAAAAGTGTTTATTTTTTCAGTGTTTATAAGTCTCGAATGCCCATTATATAAACAAATATAAATGTAATAAACACACCAAATCATCTTAATATTGCACCATTTTTTGCATGAAAAAGGATTTCGCGATTCACTCTTATGTTTAACACTAAAAGAAACACACCTTTAAGTATATTTATTTAATATTTTATCTTTCCTTGTTAGAACAAACAAACTTAATACTGCTTTATTCTATATAGAATTATTTACTACATTCTTCAAGCATAAAACGTTACATGATACTCCATGAACATGTCTTGTAATATCCTGAAGTGTTCTGACCCTCTTTTGTATAGAAAGACACATTTTTAGTGTTGATGAATGATTTTATGAGTACTTCTAACTTAAACAGACTTCGTAGTGGTTTATATGAAAATGCATTTACCTAATATAGGTCACCTTTGTTTTAGCTGTTATGAGAGGACATTTGTTCTTAGTGGAAAAAACACAGCTATCCGGAACTTTTCTCGTCCGGACCTCTGACCGAGAGGCCAAAGTAAAAAATTCATGACATAGGGTTCTTTCGGTAGTTCCACCCTTTCATGCCCTGGTTCAGTAAATGAGTTTTAGCTTGAAACGCGTAACCATCCATTTGTGAAAATGGACTCGATCTGTTGTTCCTGTTTGATACTGATGGGTGGTTATTGCTATGGTAATCCTATGAATGCTTTATAGTTGGGTAGGGGACCCCATCCGATGACTAGCGATTAGTAAAAATGTTTGAGTTCCTTGATGTTCATGGTTCAAACTTTTTACTTTTCTTTTCTCCTAGTTAGCAAACCAAAAATAAGATTCTTGATTGGATAAACGTAAAATGTGTTATTACTTATGTTATAATGGATGACCATAGATTCGTATAATACTAGCTAGATATGTTGTTGCACTCTTTCATTTTAAGCACAAATCCATGAAATACAGGAAATAATTTCTCTCTCTTCAACGTATAGCTCATTTATAATTTCCTTAATAATTAAAAGGAAAAAAAGTTGCACAAGTATTACTAGAAATTTTATCAGTTATTTAATCATAATTTCATATATATATATATATAACAAAAAATGAAATCTTAGGACTTGATTTAAAATATTTCAAGTTGCGATCCATTCTACAAAATAACTATTAAAATCTATGTCATACTTGTATTATCCCAAACTATCTTTAAATACTTAACCAGAATAAAAAGCCCACTTTGAGATACTTTACACGCAATACAGAATAGTTTTATATTGATTTATCATTATTTTCTTGAATTTTTAAGTATTGAACAAATAACAAATCCAATATTTTTACTGTCTAGCTTTTGGGAAACAATTTTAAACAATAAATTATGCAAAATCTGTTGCGTGCAGGTTATGTGGCCAAGATTTGAGAATGAAATTCTAGAAAATTGCTTTTAAAAAATTCGAAAAAAAAGGGAAAAAAATGATAATTAAATTTTGTACAGCAGATAACGGAAACTTTAAAGCAAAAATTTATAGTTCTTTATTGTTGATTTATTTAATCTCTATAGTTAGATATTATATATATATATATATATATTGCTATCAAGTGCTTGTAATGAAATGTTATTGTACGTATTGTAATGTTTAAAATGTTATTTTTTCCAATTGAAAAATGATTATTTTTTCATGAAAAGTAACCCATTCATAAAATAGAAGGATTAACAATTCAACGAGTAATTTACGTAAAATCGCTTTCCTTCAATTGTCACTCCATTTCTCCTTAATTTATTGCTTTTTGTGTGTTTTCAATGGTTCTAATTTTGTATGAAAATAGTTCATTTTATAATTATCATTGTAGTAGAGGATACATTTTCGAATATTTTTGAAGTGCTTATTGATTGAAAGAAGTAGAAGAAAGCTATTTAGTAATTCAAAGTAACATTTTGTAGAAGTACCGAATAGTAGATTAGTCTTAAATTGCACAGGTTGCATTTGCTTATTTCATATATTTCCAGTTTCTTCAAAACTCGGGAAATTAACATAATTTGTCCAATGCCTCGAAAAATCAGGCGAAGGAAAAAGGAACTAATGGCTTCCAAACAAATATGTAAATGTTTAATATATATTACGTAAATGCAGACGCGCATCGGGGTTGGGAATTTAGAAGAAAACGCATTGTAAACACTCGCGCCAGTGTCCACGCTTTGATGAATCGCATTTCTTACAAATTTGCACGATGCTTTTTGATTTTACTACATTTTGTGAAATTCAAAGGCAAACAATTAAAATGAGTTATCACCCAAATTTGGATAACAGAATGAAGTAATCAATCATAAGGATACTAGAGACTGGACAATTTCAAGTGCAGATTGCTTGAAAATTTTAATGAGAACCGATCTACTAAAAGAAAATCTGAGAAAGGTCATATAAGAGTTATGATGAGCAATGAAAGGTGATATATCTGTACATTATAATGAGACATAATAAAAGTACAACAACTTCTTTGTTCTCTCATGAGCTTCATGCAGCCACAGGAAGTTTCAAGAGTTATTGTTTCTAGAAAACTGCATGAGAGAAGTATTGTAACTCGTTCACTTCTACAAATAGAAGAGCTCGTTTAACATAGTGAAAATAACATAGACATTGTAGAACGGATCAAGGTGAGACAGCTCTTATATTTGAGGAGAAATTTCAGCCTAATCAGAGATTTCGGCACACCTTTGTCAAGAGGAAATCAGCAATCCTCTACGTATTCTGCATGTTTCAAGAAAGAAGAAAGATATTAATATGACCGTTGAACATTGAACATTTTTGTCTCAACGGGCATTATGTTGGACGGACACAGAGACCTCTATATCTTTGGCAGAGGCTCTGTGACTTGTGAGACATAGGGAAGAAGTCTTGGACCCCTATGATCGTTTCTAGGGGTTCCGCCAGCCCTTATCATATTTATGGGTGACATTATTCATCCACAAAGGACTTATCTGGACGCGAATTTCTGGAAAATGCGGATATAAGCCGGAAAGATTAGTCATTAAGACTTCAATTAATTCTATAAAAGTAATCTTGAGACATTTTAACACTCTGTAATACGGAATGTTCTTGCTAGGGCAATTACAAATTTCATATTTTTCCGGGACCATCCAACACCTGAAAACAGCATTATTGGTGCAATGGACCGACTATGCAGCAAGAAACTATAAATTGTCTCCTTCCTACTACTCAAACCACGTTAAATAATCGAATCGCAATGTTCTTAAAATCAAAATATTAAAAGTTCACTTACCTGTAAAACGGAAATTTCATGAATCTTGACGTTCATTCTTTTATCATAATTTTATTCACATCAATTAGCACTCCCATAATCAACAACAAAAGCATTATTATAGTTATAAATTTTATCACCGCAATTTTAACAATCCCTTTCTATAGCATTCGTCGATTCACATTCGAATTCTAAGAACAATTTTAAAACCTTTCTAACTCTCAAAAATATCAGACGCCCAGCACCCAGTGGCGGATTAAGCGGGTGTCGGACCTGGCGGCCGCCAGGGGCCCCCCGCGCTGGTAGGGGCCCCAAGCTTGATGAGTGTTAAGGCCAGTTACAAACCAACCACGCCAACTTGGAACAAGAAATGAAAATAAAACAAAGATACAATGAAAACCCCGCTAGAAATTTATCGAGATGTAAAAAAAATCCTAAGGTAGAAAAACTTTTGAAAATATTTTTAACACTGTCGATATCGAATGCATCAAGTGAATGATCTTTTTTAGTTATAAAACGTGTTAAAAATAATTTAAGAAGTACTATGGGAGAAATGAGAAAGTGAACAATATGGCCATATTATATACAGAATAAAATGTTTTGGACAAAATAGATATGGTAAAAATAATTTAGATGAATTTGCCAAAGAGAAATCAAACTGTATAGCAAAACTGTAAGCTCTTAAGAAAGGTTTTTAATTTTTTTTATATACAGTTAAGAATTTTCTTTAGCCAATGAGTTTTATTAAAGCAATACATTTTATTTTGAGAATTTAAAGTGACTCTTTTCACTATTTTAGTATTTCGACTCTTAAGCCCATGGGCCTCAAACCTTTTACCACCAGGGGCCTCCAACTACCTTAATCCGCCTCTGCCAGCACCTTCTTCTTCGGTCTTTCCAATCAGATTTGCACAACAAATCACACCACAGATTAATCTACTTTTTAATGTAATTTCTATTTTTGAACTTTGCTGTGTTGATGGATAAGCCATACATACGATTATACGTGTGTGCCGTTATTATTGTATGTTTGTTCTATATTATAGCAAATTATGTGAAAATCTGATTTCATTCAAATCTGTTCTTTAGGAGGTAATTAACACCTTTAAATTTGAACATCATGAGAAATAAAACTGAAATACTCCTCTGAAGGAATTTGTATTGTGCAAAACATCAACTTGTATCTTTTCGGTTACTTTTCAGTCTAGTCAAAAAGTAACACCTTAAAAGTCGAAGCTCATTGACTTTATGGTGTCAAATGGTAATAGCACATGCTATGCTATTAATTTAAAAAATTTTATTCTTAAAAAAATTTTCAACGTCATTTTTTATTACATTGTGTCTTCTGTGTCCTCACAAGATCTTTTATCTGTTACATTTTAGGCAAAATATAATCCTTATAATATAAGTAATATAACTAGAAATAGTTGACATGATATGTCACATTTATACTTGATTATTGTTGTTGGTTATTTTCGTAACGATATTCCAGAATTATATAATACGATAAGAATTCCGAATCATATACGAATATCTGAATTGGTATAAATCATTGCAACCAACAAATGAAACACGAAAAATATGTAATTATTTAGTAAAGATAGAAAAAAAGTAAAATAGCCGTAAAAACAAGTAAATAAAGAACTGGAGATGCTTTAAAAATTCACTAGTAAGTTGCCCTCTTATGACCCCAATTCGGACAGTGTTAATTACTTTAAAAATACTTCGATAAATGAAGAAATCCTAAAAAGTCTTCAAAAGAAACTAAGAAATTGACGAAATAATTGAATCAGGTAAACGCTGATGCAATACGAAAAATCTTGAAAAAAATTCTCGTTTTATTCTTTTACCATCATATTCTGATTAGACCTATTTATCAATTCAACAATAACATTTTGACCATAAGAAGTTTTTCTGTATTATCTTACTAAAATAACTGTGTTATTAAAGATTTCAAAATATTTAAAATATTTCGAAAGTTTTTCTTAAAGTTTTTGTTAAAAAAAATTACTTTAAAAATCTTTCAATATTATTATTTTTTCAGAAACTGCTTGTTTTTTTTAAATTTTAGGATTTTATACATAACAGTTTTATACTATCGGTTATTTTTATTTCCCAATCACATATCAAAATGTGATACATGTAACGGAAAGACATTACTAAAAAATTGAGAATATAACCAATTACAAATATATATATATATATATATATATATTATACTAGCAAGTACCCGCCCACTTTTCTGGGTATTTATGATGTTATATGAATATAAACAGTTTATATATATATGTGTGTGTGTGTGTAAATTACTGATATCTTAGCATTAAGAATTTGATTGCATTGAAATATGTTTTTATAATTTTTGATTTAAAAAGGACAGAACTTCCAAATAATAATTTTTAAAATGGAAGTAGATTTATCATTTACTCTCTCGTAACACCATCCCAAGTAGATTTTTACAAAACCCATTTTTAGTGGATCTCAACTCAGTCATTTTTTTTTATTTTTTTTATTAATAAGCTCCAGTAACCACCTTTGAGAGACAATTTCTGTAAGATCTGTTCAACAAACTCGTTCAATTCAACAACAGAGGTATACATACCAAATTTCATTACTGTAGGTTCAAAAACGGGTATTTTTTTTATCAGCAAAAATATTCCCTCACCCCCATAAGAGTCGATTTCAGTAAAATCCTTTGTTGGCGAATTTCCATTCAACAAAAGTAACATGCATACTAGATTTCATTACGGTAAGTAGTAGTTCGATGACGAAAATTTTTTTTATAAATAGTCCCAGCCACTCCCCGTCCCCAAAAGGAGTCAATTTCCGTACTACTTCGCTCTTAGCAGATCTATATTCAACCAACAACAAAAAAAATACCAACAAAATTTGAAGTCTGTAAGCATGTCTAAAAGTTCAAAAATGGTATTATTTTTCTTAACGCCCTTTAACTCCTCGCAATGACCTTTCGGGTCGATTCTCAAAACACTTTTTGTAGCCGGTCTCTACTCCATGAAAAGAACGGGCCTACCAAATTTCTAGCATGTAGGTCTTATAGTTCAAAAATTGAAATATTTATATATAACGCCACTTAAGCCCTCCTGATACCCCTTGGGGCTCAATTTTTGTAAAACCTCTTGTGTAACAAATCTCAACTATCAAATTTCAAGTTAATAGATCCAATAGTTCAAAAACGGGAATATTTATCTATAACACCACAAGAGCCCCCTCAACACCTCTTAAGATTCATTTTTCGCCAAACCCCCTTTTGTAGCGAACCTTAAATTCTTGAAAGGAACATGCCCATTAAACTTCAAGTTTGTAGGCCAAAAAGTTCAAAAACGGGAATATATATCTCTAACGCCCCTTAAGCCCTCGCAATGCTCCTTAGGGGTCGATTTTACTGACTGAAACTTTCGCGGGCATGCTTCCAAACATTCCCTAAAGTTTCATCGCAATCGAATGAACGGTTTGGGAAGGCTTAAGAGACATACAGATACACAAACATTCATTTTTATTTATATAGGCAATATATTTGTCCACGGTATAAAAATGTATAGATTTGTCTTGTGAGAGCATTATTTTCTTTTTAAAAGTGTTTTAAAAACAAAATCATGAAAAATTACATGCAGATTTGTACATATATTAATTTGTATATTAACGTTGCATACGTGCAACGTAAAATATAGGCTGTAATAAGTTAACTGGCAGTCACTTTTCTCTTTTCTGTTCCACATTTCCAAGCTTTTCTTTTTTTCTTTGATTAAAATTTTATTTTTATTTTTCAATTACAATTATTCGAATATCATATTTAGTTCCTCGTTTTAAAATACGCAGAATTTTTAAGAAAATTTTCTTAAAAAATCATAGCAGCTTCTTTTATCTTTATTTTTATAATGATTTTCTAAGCATATAATTGATCAGTTCAATTCATTATTATAGTTATAAATGTATTTATTCTTTTTTTATGTCCTTATTTTAGTTAATCATAATTTCAATTCCACAATTCATGCACAGAGTTTTCGCAGAAACTTCACAATCTGATCAGAAAAAGATAATTACTTTAACTACCTAAAACTATTCCTTCAATTATTCTAAATGAATATCCAGGGTAATGAATATTTACAATAATGCATCGTATAATTTAAAGTGAAATTCGATTAATGCTATAAATACTTCTCAATCATTTCTTGCGTAACGTAAAGATTTTGTCTTCGTCAGATAATAGGGTATGATAATCTTTTCGCAAATAATCAGGAAATTAAATAGCCCCAAGCTTTCCGACTATCATCGCACGAAATTAAGAACAGATTTTAGAGGAACGTAGCTGCATGCTGTTTATATATATGAATATAAGCGAGGAAATTTTTTTTCTAATTTGAAAATAAATGAATGCGTGTTCATTAAAATCAGTAATAGTTTGATAAATCCATTAATAATTTATTGAATGGATGTCCATTATATATGTTTTAAAAACTCTCATACGTTTTTGCAGTTTTTAATTTATTCTAAATGTATGCATATTTATTTTTACATGGAATTCTTTCAAATCAAGATTTTTTTTCTGGTCCTTTTTAAAGGGCTATTAAAATCTAATGCGAAATTCAGTTTCTTATTTCATAATTTTAAAATGCTTTCTCTTTGAATATTATTTTTAACCCAGTTACAAAATTTATGAACAAGGGGAGGGGATTTTTATCAGTCAGTTGTCAACTTCCTCTATCAATTCAATATTTGCTTACTATTTATATGCATATTTATTGCAAAAGTGGAAGTTTCCATCTTGTATTGCCTCTTTGTTAATTTATTTATCCAAGTTATGTATTCTAACAAAGTAAATGATGCATGTCTTTAAATTGGGAAATATACCTTTATAAAGTAATAAAATTTGATATAATAAAAGTAATAAAAAAATACCCTTCAAAAAGTGTAAATCTAAAGAGCAATTTTTCTTCTCTTTTTGTTCCCAACTTCCTTTAAATTTTAAGCCACATTTTTAAGAAATCTACTTTTCATGTTTTTTAATAACCAAATAATCAATTTACTAATAACATTTTTCTTTACACTAATTGAGAAAAATCTAAAAAAAAAAAAATTTTTTTTTTTCATTTTCTTGTAAGTTAAACTTTACACCACTTACTTTTTTGTTGAGATTTAAAAAAAATTTAATTAATTAATTTAAATTGAATTTAAACAAAACGAAAAAAACCCTAGAAAAATAAATAAATGCAAGAAAATAATCATTTTCTTTTTTAAAAAAAAATTGATGAAGTAATCTCGAAAGAAATCATTAATCTATAAATGTAAATAAAACCGTTTTTCCTAAAAATGAAAAAATTCAATTAAAAAAAATGAGTACACTTCAGATTCATTCTACGATAATTTCACGATTATGATATTCACCATTCTCTCTCAAACACACATTAATGCACCCAAAGCCAAAAACAGATTTTAAGAACCAGACTGGTGTGTACCGACCATGGGCATTTAACCTTATTTCCTGATCTCCCACAGCACGGATTGCAAAACTAGAACTGTATAATATGTAAGTTATTTTCCAAGTTCATACTATGATGTACGTAGGAAACCTAATTTTGTTATTTTTGCCTCATTAACTTTCGTTTATAAACGGTAAATTTCGGAATGTTATGAAGCGGACAAATCGCATAAAGTATGCAAATGAATGGAAACAGATTTTTATTAATAAAAATTAAATCATTTATTCGCAAATGAGGTAATTTTTTTTTCTAATTTGAGTATTTTTTGAGAAATAGAATAAATTATATATAATATCCTACTTTAACTGCTTTGCGATAAAATTTTATTTTATACGTTATCTTAAATCTTATAATGTGAATATAGGTTTGCTTATAAAAAGATTTCTTTGTTAATTGTTGTTTTATTTCAATTATAGTTTTTAAATTTACCCTCATTTATTCGCTTATTATGACTTATTAAAGTTGGTTTTAACGCATAGATTTGTATCCAAAGGTTTTTTTTTTCAAAAATATAAATGTTTTTTTTTATTTGTTGGTTATATAATAAAAACTATAATCTAATAAAGTTTTCCAGTTACTTTGTAATTCTAAAACACAGTTCATTTTTTTCTCATAAAGTAGGACTTTTGGAAACATTTTAGTAAATTATTGTGCACTAAAATTGAACACTCAGAGTTTAAATACTTTTAAAGAAGACAGATAAAAAAATAATTAGACTTAGACTTTGGTATTTAAAAAAACAATTTTAATGGAATAGTTATATTTTTAATAGTTATATGACCTTTATACACTTATGAAACTAATTTTATACCGTGTATTATCACTTTTTTTCTATTACATTTTTACAAATCAACTATTTCACTGAAGCTTTCACGCCTACAAATTATATTTTAGCTAAGCTAATATCATTTTTGAACCAACATCTCTATAAGTAAATTATCTCTACAAAAAATGCTTAAATTATATATTTATATATATAAAGGAAACTCTGGTGTTATCTTTATTTTTGCTCTAATATTTGGCCTGTGTTGATGGATATTGCATCAGCATTATATAATGCGCCATCAATCGCGAAAGGAAAGTCCTTAGGCATTTTACTCCCTTTTAGATAAGAACATCTCGATAACAATTCCATTCGGTAATGATTTTACCCTTGGGAATTTTTCATCTCTTTTTAGCCTTTTTTCAATTCCTACTCTTAGTTCCCCCTATATATATATATATATATATATATATATATATATATATATCTTGTTCAAATTTTCAATCGTTAATATAATACTTTCTATTCATCCATTCAAGTTCAAATACATTTTTTAAAACTTATACCGGATGACACTTGATGTTAATACAGTTTTTCAAATATTAATTCATTAATTAAATTAGAAAATGAATAAATAGTAAGAAACAAAAATAATAGTTCAACAGTATATATAGAAAGGAAAACCGTTCATTTTGTCCTTCTAGCGCAATGTAAAGCGCGTTGTACTTCTAATCCAAAGGTCGTAGGTTCGAATTCCAGCTGGGATAGCCTAATTTCTGCGAATGTGATTTCTTTTTTACTATGCTATTTTATTAGAATAATTATATTTATTCCGTGAATAAATAGTAACAAACAAACAAAAAATAGTTCAACGCCATATATAGAAAGAAAAATGGAAAATTGCAAGGAAAATCGCTATCTATTTTGTAATTTAATATTGTGATTATGTGTCATATGTATATACATAGTTATGTTAATTGCAACTATTTAATAAAAAGTAACTAAAATAAAATTTTTCTTCGTTGATCTAAGTAGGAATTGACTTAAAATTTTTTTATTTTATATTACTTGTTTTTAATAAATTTATACGTGTTAAAGACCATTTTAAAATACTTTTGGTTGAATAGATCTCAGAGAGAGAAAAAAGCCTATAGTAATTGAGGAATTTAATGGGTTTACATGGTTTATTTTCAACAATACAGAAGTAAGTAATTAAAACATTTTTTAATAATTAACCAAGTTTGATTATTTTATGTAATTACATAAGTATCCTATACATTATGACATATCGGCCGAAGAAACCGAGTGAGTTTCAAATCGCAAACTCGTAGCTGACATTGTTCTGATATCCATATAGATCCATTATGTAAAGAGGGTGATCCACGCCTTCAAGTTGCTTTGGCGTGTTGTGGAATTTTGTAAAACTCGGATGTCAGCTCAGACGTCATCTGCGTCATTTCATTGTAGTTCAGAACTACAGTCTTTATAGAATTGTTTCTCAGTGTACGGGGAATAAATAATCCATCAATCAAATATCTTAACATAAAAATAATTTCTTAATATTTATCGCTTTCTGAAATAATAGGGTTAAGAGGAGAGAATTTACAGTAATTACAACAATGCTAGAGATTCTAAATTTAAGAAAAAGATATTAAATTGTCTGAGGTGTTAATTGTTAATTTTAAAATACGCCAAACTAAAAAAGACTTTATGGATTGTTGAATTGATTATATTAGGCCTTTTAGAATGCAAGAAAAATTAGAATTACAGAAAAAACACATTTTATATTTAAATAAAACAAATCCCTTTTCACAACAATAACATTTTAACTGCTTTACAGCGGTAAAACATAAAATTATATCATATTGAGCGTATGTGTAATTTTACCAGAAATTTCAAGAGATATTAAAATTGCATTACTTTTGCATGTGTATTAGTGGATGCAGTACCTTCGAAAAAAGTTTAAGTCTGATAAACTCTCTGAATCCTATAAGCACCTCAATTTAAATGACAATTTTTTTCGGACTGATGATTTTGGTATAAATTAAACATAATTCGAGACAATTAATTGAATTTTATACAGCCTTTCTCTTTAAATGTTTTTAAATAAGGTATTTGAGGTGGAAAATGTCGATAAATTTCAGTCAGTTTTCTTAAAAGTTTTATCTCAAAAATGCTAAATATTCATATGAAAATATTTTTTTCAGTTGAAATCTGTATTGGAGAAAAATTAATAATCCAAATATATTGCATTTTTCAATAGTTTTATTAAGTTAATAATGTAATAAATAACTTATGCATAAACTTTTAAATATATAGCACTAATCAGCAATTATAATCTATGAGTCAAATGATCTGTTTTTTTAAAAATTGGATAATTAATAAGAAAAGAGCAGTATAGAGAGAAAAATTTTCAAAGATTATTTAAAATTCGCTTAGTTATTACACACGCATAAATTAATGTATTTTATTTGGTTGTTCTACACAAAAGCATTCCAGAAATGTGTAATTTTTCATTTTAATTCGTAAGAATAAATTTTTCATTGCAATATAGGAGACATAATATAAGAAGAATAAAAATTAGCATTGATTTAAATAGAAACAGAAAAATATTTAACACTTCTATAAAGAAAACATGCTTCAAATATTTTTCTTTATTTTTGGTTAGTAAAATAAATTAGAATATATTAATATCAGAACTACGAGGTTGATATGGAAAAAAAAAGGCTACAAGTCGAATAAAGAAATATTTATTAACAATAGACAGAAAATACAAAAAGGAATTAACAGGTATACACCCCTATCCAGGGACGTCTTAAGACTTCTTGAGGCCATGCCCCCCATGTAAACGTATGCTCTGGGCCCTCATATAAATATAGGCCCTGGGCCCTTACACAAATGTTGTCCCCACTTATAACCCTTAAAAGTACAGTGCACATAGCATACATTGTCAAATACTTGTACAAACAATAACCCGAAACAAATGTGCATGACATAAATCGCACAAACCGGCTCGACCGACTGCCGCTGCTTTACTGAATGAGTTATGATGGTGTATGGCGATGACGTAACGGAGACAATTAGGGCCCCCCCCCTGCAAAGTCAGGTTTTGGGACCCAAGCCAGATCTCACAAAGGGTATGCAGATGGTATCAGTCAGGCTTTGGGCCCCCTAGAATCCTGGCCCCCCTCAACACGGGGGTGTACGTTACGCCAATGGCGTATGGTGGTAGGTCTAGGTCTGTACGTGGACGACAGTCATCACATGTAGCCAGTCGATATATCGTTCCAAAATCCCCGTTTTTTGGAGAAAACAACCGGCAATAGGATTTGACAGTTGAAATTATTTGAATTATGATCTTTTTAAAGCTGTGTCAAGAACGAGATGAGGCCCCCATTGTAGCCGAAGCCCTGCTCCCGAGCCCAGTTGGCCCATGCCTTAAGACGTCCCTGTCCCTATCACATTTCAACAAGTCTATTTAGGCATTTATCAGAACGCAGAACCAACTTGTTTAAGCCGTCTTGGTATAAATCGGGTCTCTGTTCATTGAGCCAGGTCTCGGCGGATGTTTTCACAGCACTGTCTTGGAATATCGCAGCACATATGCTGCACGCTACCATAGATCAGTCCAAGCTCTGCCCAGATTTCACTCAGATCCATCGATCATTTTGAATCATTTCTTCAATTCGCGCCGTGTTGATTTCTGTCGTTGAAGAACTTGGCCGACCGCTCTTTGCCATATTGCGGTTTTCGACATCCTGTCTGTCTGCTTGATTGAAAAGAGTGACACCATTTCGCTACATGTTGTCTGCTCATTGTTTCTTCACCATGAACTTCCACGACTTGACTGTAAATGTCAGATGAGGACACATTCTTTGCCCATAAAAATCTAATAACGGCTCGCACTTCCAAATAAGACCAATTTTCTGAGCTCTTGTCATTTCAATCGTCCTGAACCGTCTGGGAACTTTCACTACCTACCCGCAAACCAGCTGTATAATAAGTAGCGCCATTTGTCTCCAATATAGGGAAACAAAAATTTTCCACAATATGTAGTTTTCAAATGTTGCGGCTTGTAACCTTTTTTTCTGATCATCCCTTGTATTTATTACCTAAAATACATTCCGAGTTTGATCCTGTTTTGCAATATTATTTGATTGTTTATTAACATCGTATTTTGAAGTTATGCCATGGATATTAGCAATGGATCTTTTAATTTTGAACCTTGTGTAAGTGATAAAGACGAAAAAGAATTGCACCCAACTCTCCAAACTTCTACACTTTGAGCCTTAACAGATTTATACGCATCAGTCGCTCTACATAACGAGTATAACATTACGATGGTCACTTTTATTTAACTTACTTATATTTTACAAAAAGGCTTTGTTCATAGATGAAATATTTAAAAAAAATTGCATTATGGGTATAATACAGGAATTGGAGGATTTCCTTTCTCTTTAAAATCAAACTTCTCTTTTTTTTAAATGCGTATTGGCGTACACAATACACACAGATTTCAAAATAGCACCAATTATATCAAACTAACTTGAACTTTGCGTGCATAGAAATGCAAATAATCTTATTGTGAGAAAATAGCGTGTGAGGATAAAATAAAATAACTAGGTATTATCAAAAGGTGACTGATATCTTCGTCTTTGTGAATGCAAATTTTGCTCTATTCACATTTAAGTATAAACTGCAATACAGGCATAGAGTATTAAAGTATTCGCTTTCGAATTTTTATTATAAATTAACTTTTAAAGAAAAAAATGCTATTTTGTTCCAAAGAAAGAAATTTCTAATTTAATCGTGTTAAATAATAACGTTATGGTTTGAAGATTGGAATATGTATGTACGAGGTGTGTCCGCGGTAACTAAGTAGCTTTTGGACAAAGTCGCATAAAAATCTTTCATCAAAACAAAATTTATTCTTACATGAAAGAGCATGTCACAAAAAATTTTTCTACATAATTGCCACCATTGTTTAAACGTTTGTCATATCGGGAAATCAACTTGCCTATACCCTCTTTAAAGAAAGATGCCACCATTGAAGGGAACCATTGCTGAACAATTGCTTGCAGAGACTCATTATAAAGTAACCTTATTATGAACCGTATGTTTTCACGAATTTTTTCATTCGCTTTTTGAAGTAAGCCATCTTTAATAATTGAAAGCCGCCCACTCCGTGCTTCGTCATATACATTAGCTCACACATTATTGAACTGTCGAATTCACTTCCTCACCATTCCATCACTCATTACATTTTCACCATAAATCTCTACAAGTTGATGATGAATTTCAACTCGCCTAACATTCCTTATGTTTCAAAAATGGATAACAAAACCCACTTCACAGTCGATGGGATCGCCAATCGTCTTAAGACATCTAAGAACTCTTAAATTGCAAATTTTTCTATTTTTTGAAAAAAAATATATGTTAGCCGCAACATTTCTGAGCATTATGATACCAAAATTATGTTGATACTGTAAAAACTTCCGAAGTTATTGAGAAATAACAAGTGAAACTTAAATAAAAACCCTATCTCTTTCTTATATATAACTTCATTTTTCTCAAAACACAAATTTTAGTTTGCTCGCAGGATTTCTCAGAAACTGTTTATGATATCAATTTGAAATTTCATACACGTGTTCAAAATAAGGCTCTTCGTAGCTTATACAACAATTTTCAAAAAAAAATATCAATATAATTTTTTAATTTTAATTTTAATTTTTTTTTAAATTTTAAAATTTTTGTTAGAATTGTACATAAAAATATTTTTTTTCTCTAAAAGTTTCTTAAAAGTTAGTATAACTTCGAAAGTGAACATTTTTATACCAAGTAAAACTAATTTTGATCAATTTTGTACTTCAGAACCCTGCGCGGTGTCTAATTTTCATATTTTTGGAAAATTGTCCCATTTTTATATTTCTTTATAACTTTTTTAATTTTTTCTCAAATTCTCTGAAAATTTGAGAAATAATGTAAATATATATGATTATCAAGTGGTAAAAATTTCAAATGATTTTTTTGTTTTATTGCTAAGTTACATTGGTTTGAAGAAGGATGTTTTTTTCGAGTGCATAGATGAAGGCCCTGAGACGCCCTAAACATTATGATCTCTCCCTAACATGTGTAAACACAACACAATCTTACTGTAGTGGCGTACTGACAATCAACCAGAGACGTGTGTGCGCAAGGATTTAACTTTGATACTACCACTGCGGTTGCGGTAGAACGAAACGGTATTTAGTTTCCGGACACGCCTCCATATAGGCTTATTCAAATATAAATAACTACAGATACTACCTTTCATGTCTTAAAATGTGTGTGTGTGTGACATCTGAACATGAGAGGAAAGTGAAAATGTTTTATTGTATGTAGATTTAATACCGTTATTTCTAAAATAAAGCTCTTCGTTTACTTAATTAAGCGGTTAGTCATCAGTAAATCAAATCGAATTTCCATGTTTGATAGGATTGCAAGTTAATGCTGTAAAAATTACAATATTACTAAAGCATTTTAGTATAATTTGAGGAAACTCTTTCTTGTTTGAAAAAAACTCTTGATGATAAATGCAGAGAAAACATCTTTGCAAAGAAGTACTTTTTCACATGTGATGACAAATGTTGCTTATTGAGCTATTAATTATGTGACAGTAAATAGCTGTTACATCGATACGATTTTGCGTCATTAAAATATTTTATTATAGCAACATTTCTTAAAACAATAGTTTTTTATCGCAAAAGTCACACGCTATCTTTGTTTTCCAGAAACATCCAGATTCACATTCCAGCATTTTTAAAAAGAAGCTTGTTTTCTGAAAAACTACTTAATTAGAAATTAATGAATTTTCTTATAAAAACTCTAAAAATGATTAGAAATTAAAGTTATTAATTTCAAATCTTCCACAGATGTCGGATAGTATCAAATTGAATAATGATGACAAAAATAAGAAGTAATTAATAGTAAAATAATAATATGGAAACATCTTTTAACAGTTTTGGATTTTTCATCACATTTTTAGTACATTATTGGAAAAAATATATTATTGAAGTATCCATCAAAAACACAATTTATCATTTATTTTTAATTTTTTAAAAATTTTATATTGTATAACAGCTTAATCAAATTAAGGTTTGTCACATTTTGTAAATAAAATAAAACTGAATTATTCATCTACAAATTCTGATTTTAAAATGCTACTCATTTTAAAATCTAACAATTGTAAAAATGTTTACATTGAAATTTACAGCTATAAAACCCACAGCTTTTGCTGAATTATATACATACACTGGTGTTCAAAATTAAGTAAATTCTCACATATTTTGTGGAGTTTAAGTAAAGTGGAAAGTTTTGTGGAAAGTCGAACAAAATGCAAAAATACTACTTAGAAACAAAGATGCAAATCTTGTTCGTCAAATACGTAAGCGTATACGTGTGTGGGAACGGATCTAGTTGAGGAACAGGATTTTTAAGCTGCGCGCAAAAATCCGCATCTCGTTTGCTAGCACACCTGGCCGAATTTTTTTGGTGTTTTTTGCAACAATCGGTTAAATCAAAATTCAAACAGTAAAAAGGAGTAACCTCCAATATTTAGATGAGGGAAGGAGGTGTGTCCAATTGTGGGTAGGCTAGAAGCAGGTCAGTCGCAAATCCAGATTTGTTGAGAATTCAATTTAGAGCCCAGTGTCGTGTTCTACTTATGGAAACAGTTACAGGATACCGGATCCGTCGAGAGAAAGCCTTGGTAAGGTCGTCCAAGAGTCACGACCGTCAAAGAAGATCGCTTTTGTTGATTATAGCGTAGCGTAATAAGGAATGATATGGCTTCTCAGATTTCTCGAGAGGTGTATGCGGCCACAGTAACCTGTTTCAAGAATGACTGTTTCCAGAAGACTTCATGAGAGAGGGCTGCTTTCAAAGAAGGCCTGTTGTTTGCGTTCCACACAAATCTGCGAACAGGAGAACCAGTTTAAAATGGTGCAGAAATCCTAGAGATTGGGCATGAATTAATGGGCAACCTTTATCTTCATTCATGAGTTCCGATTCAGCCTAACCATTGAATCTTACTGTGGTTGGCCATTCAACCATGGACCCGCTACCTGCCTTTCAATGTATGAAAAACAGACCATTACGGCTACGGTGGCTTGGTGGTTAGGGTAGGCATCACAGTGAATGGCTGTACACACCTGTATGGCTTTCAAGGAAACATTGCGACTGCTGTGAGTTATGGGGATGAGGTCTCCTATGTTCCTTAGAGGCCTTTGGGGTCTACGAGGCCTTTTAAACAATACAGTTGTTAATGATTTCCTTCTAATGGATAACAACGAGAGAGAGCTCATCTCATAGAGCTAATCCTAAAATTTCCGGAAAGTGCGGATATTTGCTGGATGGCTTGACAAGCCAGATCTTCAGACCTTGTGGCGACATTCACCACAGTAATCACTAGGAGGAAATTTGCGTGAACCTTCCCTAACGGATGGAGAATTCAATCAATCTGTGAATAATTTTGACCGATTGTGGAATCCCGAAATCGGTTGGTGTGCCTACCCACAAAATAAGTATTTTAAAATGAATATTTAATTGTTTGTGTGTTGTGTGTCGTAACGTCTCGTGATGATAAATATTTAAAAACTGAAATAAGGACTGGTATTTCAATTGTGAATACGCAACCAATACACGACAGACCTCAACCCTATATAGCATGCCTGTAACGCTGTGGGGAAGACAATTGCAACTGGCAACCACGTCCGCTGAGAACCGTCCAAGGCCTGAAAACAGCGTTGCTGAACGAGTGGGACAAGTTGCTAAAGGAATTTATGAACTCCTTTATTTCCAATGTAAAATAATGGTGTGAGACCTATATATCTTAAGAGACCATACCCGCTATTAACCAATTTTTTCCTCTTCTGCAACCGCTGTTTCATACCTTCCTACTCCATTGAATATTACCCACGATCATGCGTGTGCATTATAACTGTCGAATGGTTATTTTTTTGTATTATATCAACACAATGTACAAACCAAATTTCTTTAAAATCAAAGATAATCAACGAAATCTGAGAATTCTCTTAATTTTGAAAACCAGTATGTATATATATATAATCATTTTTGTAATTAATATAATATCCACACAAAAGTCAGTTTTTATTGCAAAATAAATCATTCGTCTTTTCAAATTTTATTTCTTTATTTTTATTTTTCTATACTAAACAAAAACAATAGCAAAATTAGTCCGAACTTTTGAATACAAGCCTTTCCTTATTCTTCAAGGATTACTTGTAATTAAAGATATATGTTTATGAAGGTGCTAAAATTTTTCATCGTTTTTCAAAGAGTTTTTATTGGATCTATTGCGAAGCCCTTGAATATAAATATATAAATCATGAATTTAAAGTTTTTCAATGTAGTTATGAACGACTGATTCCAATATCTCTCCAGATATTTAGTGAGGATTGCATACATAAACTTGAAAAAAGAAAAATATTTATCTTCATATTCGTATATATGTTGTTGAAGATTGCTAACGAAGATATGAGTGAATTATGCACAGTCAATGTGAAACAGATTCTTTAAATTCTTTCATAGAAGACAAATTTTTACAAACTAAAGGCTTAAAGTATTCTTCATTCCAGTTTCTTGAGAGTTCCAACTCATCTGTATTAATTTTTCTAAGCTCACCACACAGCAGTAGTTTAACGATATAAATAAAGGCCAAGCCATTTCTTACTTAGCTTGATTTACTTTTTGAAAATTATCGGTTGCAGAAATGGTTGTCGATATCACAGCTGCTTCGCGTGTTTCGATGATTGGTGGCCGGGGCGAGGAGCATGTGCGAAATTATGCGTATTCCCTCCAAATTACTTTTCGCTGCAATAAATGCGATTAAACTCCGGCTACTCGAGGCGGCTTTATCGTTTGCTTCGTTTTCGGGGTTATTTTTATGTGTCTGGCTTGGATTTTATCAGCAGAAGTTGCAACCGAAACTGAAAATAAACTTCTTTAAATTTATTCTGCAGTCGCCCTTTTGGAATTCGGGTCGAAAAATCCATTTAAATGTCAAAAGATATTGGGAACGTCATTATTTTCAATATTCTATTTTCTTTCTCGCAGATATGCTAATTATTATTCTTCCGCCTTCTCGCCGAACCTTCTTATCGATTTAAAAGTCACAGTCGCTTAACGCTCACCGTTTAGCATTAAAAATAGATTATTAGGCAGCAGTTTCAATGAAATGGATTACTACGCCAACACAAAGTAATCACTTTTTATCATTTTTATAAGTCTCAGATTTCGACTTGAAGATTGTACAAAAATAAATTGGAAGCTCTAACTATTGCAGCAGAAATAAAGCATACGCTTTCAACGAGTTTTAAAAATATTTAATTCATATATATATTTTCTTTTTCAAAAGTAAAATAATATATATTAAGTAATATTTACTATTTAACAGTAACATAAAGTAGAAAAAGTTAACCCAAAAAAGTTATATAATACATATTTTTAAATTTTTGTTTTAATTTTTTAAAATACATTATAAATTTTATTATTTAGAAGAAATATTTTTAAAAACATTACGAATAACTTGATTTTTATGAATTTGGCCTGAAAAAACATATTTATATATTCGAATTTTGTATCATTTCAGGATTGCAACTTTAAGAATCAGCTATTTTTTTTAGCTTTGTTTTCTGATTAGCTTAATAGGAAAATAGTTTTTGAGGAATAATATTTTTATCTTTAAAACTAGTGTTCTGATTCGATTACTTAAACATGCAGTATTTGGGCTTCAGTTTTTTCCCGACAATATCAGATAATAGCACACTGTTCCTCAAAATTAAAGTGTAAAGATGGAAATAAAACATAACTCACATTCCTGATGAAAAATTATTAATAGAAATTTGTACAAAAGCACATTAGTCTACGTAAATTACTTGGCACACTATATAGAAATTAAAACCAAATTCATGAAAATTGGAAAATGATGAAAAAATTAAGTCGCTTCTTGTAGAAAACTGTTTTTAATATGGTGCATGGTCATTTCGGATAGATATGGGTGCCTCATACCTTGATTTTATAGATTAACACTTTGGTAAAATCTAAGTAAATACTTGATTATGAGTCTTGTGAAATCGCAAGCCACAATTCTAAAAGAGTGTTTTTGTTTCTGAAGATTCCTGGAAGGAATCTGGTAAACTGAATTTCTGCTCCTTACGGCATCTTACACATGCTCAATCCAGTTCAATTCGAGTGAGTAAAGTGGTAATTTCATTCTTGTGATATTTTCTTTTTTCGCATTTTCTGACACCAAATATGCTCAATGTGGCCGAGCTTTGCTATCCATTAACAAAAACTGAAGGATAACAGCACCCCAAAAAAGTCTAATTTGTGTGGTTCCAATACTTCCACATATTTGCAAATGGTATAAAATGGTTTGAAAGATACGCAGGTCGGTGCTGCCATTTGCCATGATTCCTCCCAAACCATTAAACCGTGGTAGCGGAAACGAGATATTTTAAGAACTAGGGAAAGCAAGTTGTGTGTGTTCATTTGTCTCTCCAGATCAAAATATATCTACAATCAGTAAGTGGGGAAGAAACCATTGATTTTCTCACATGCTGTCCAATCTTGTTAAGTCTTCTTCCAGTAGAATGGCTGATTCGAGTTCCTGTGGTGGTTTGAAGATCTAAAATCAAATCTCTTGTAGTTTCCTCGTGGTTTCTTTAAGCCGACTATGACAGAAAGTAGTAAAATGGTCTGAAATTGCTACTCTTTGTCATGAACACGTTGTCTGTCAACTAATCCAGTGTTTAAAAAGCGGCTCTAAACTCTTAATATGACACTTTGAGAGACATTCAAATCTTGGGTAATCTCCATTTGTGTCTCCACTTTCCTCCATTTTACCAATTGTTCACCACTTTTGACCTTCACTTAAATAATACCTCTGAGCCATAACTGATGAATACTGATCACTCTCAGAGACCACATTCACACTTTAAACAACACTACAAACCAGAATCGCAACATGCGTCCATTGCGTAAAAGTTTGTCATTCACTGAATTTGCATATTGCCAGATTTAATGTATGAGAGGAAGTGCAATTTTGTATTCAATTGTATTTAATGAACATAATTGCATCATTGCCATTCATTGCAGTATTAATTTAGTAAGAATATTTTTTCTCATCATTCTTTAATTTTGAGGACAGTGTATTTGTATGATCCTTTACACGATGTACGGTATTTTACATTAATTAAATAATGGTTAAATAATGAATAAGAAAAATTTAAGGTATCGAAAAAGTATTTCTTAGAGTATATGGTAAAGTTATGGTAATTTGAAACCTCGCGTGAGTATGAAAAAGGAAGGTAGCATACATTTTCTTTAAAATTTAATTCAAAATCAGTTAATTTTTAGAATGGTTACTAGCAACAGAATCTCAACATATTTTTAGATGTATGAATATAAATCCAAACTAGTATCATAAGTATTATTTCCAAGATTAATTGATGTTCAAAGTCCTTACATTCGCGGTGTTATGGAAGTTTCAAGTGGGAACCCAGCAAGCTTTTGTCCTTGCCACTTTGTTACAAAACCTACAAACGTCTGAGTAGGTAACTGGGTAATCTGTTCTTGAAAGATCTCGGTACAGGCCTTACGTGAATAAAAAGGTCGCAAAACCAAAACAAATCACCAATATATTTAAAACGAACTAATTAATTTTGCAGCTTAAGTTTATAGTGGGAAGATCAACAATCCGGTCCAATTGCAAATAATCGAACACTACTTATTTGCTATAATCTGCAGGGGCTCGGGCCAACTGGAACAACCCTCGAATGCATCTACTTTCAGATTTTTTCCTCGGAAAAAATAGAATCAATGAAAACGGGCTCACCACAATCCAACTCATTTTATATACATAGTTACTTCAGTTGCATATCATATTTTCTCTTTCAGAAGGTGGCAGTTAAACTTTATAATAAAATTAAAGAACAAGAAAAACCAAATTGATTTTAAGAGGGAAAATATCTCTGATGACCCCTTATAAAACCTGACTGTGATTAAAAAATTGCGAGATCCGTCGTCAAAAGCTCTCGTGTTTCTTGGCAGTGTGACTTAATAAACAATCAAACGGTAATTAGCATGTGCAAAGAATCAAACATTGCTTATTTGCTATAATCTGTAAGGGCGCGGGCACAAGAAAAAAATTAATGTTTAAAGTAAAAATCATTAATAAATATAAGAAATAAATGAAGTGTAGGAAATAATTTCAAATATTGCGAAATTAATGCATTTTTGTTTAATTTTTATGTATTTTAATCCCCGAACGAATTGTCAAACAATAGATATACAAGATATCAATATTTTATTGGAATAATTAAATTTAAGTAATGAACAAATAGTAACAAACACAATTAATAGTCCAACATCATATATAGAAAGGAAAATGGAAAAGTGCAGGGAAAATCGCTCTCTATTTTGCCACTTAATATTGTGATTCTGTCATATGTATATACATATTTATATTAATTGTTATTATGTAATAAAATGTAACTAAAATGAAGTTTTTCTTTGTTGACCTAAGTACAGTTGACGTGAAAATTTTTGTTTATATATTACTTGTATAGTTTCAAAAAATTAAAAGTATTAAATTGAATTACCAAGGATTAAAATTTTGGATTATAATTTTACAGAGTGAAAGGAGAGTTTAAAAGAAACGTTAAAATTTAATTAAGGAAATGTCAAAGTAATATTTGATTTTTTAATTATTTACATATTCTCCTTATGCAAATTAATTATACACAAATTCTCTAATTACACTCATGTCCATAAATTAAGGATAATTCAGAATCACACAGAAATTGAACTCTAAAATAAAAATTTCACCTGTACAATTATCACACGCATCTTGAAGAAGAATATACAAATTACAGGAAACCACCAGATGGCGCGGATAGTACGTCACAATGACGAGAGTGTAAGAGAGGGGTATATAAGGAATGGTGGCAAAGAAGTAAAATTGTCCACAAGTGCCTTAAAAGCCTTTCAGTGCAATAACCGCATAGTTGTGGCACAAAGGAAGCATTTGGATGATTTTTTACGTGGTAGAATTATCGGACGACTGGAATGTGGACGTACGCAGCTGGAAGTATCCGAGGAACTTGGAATCGCCCAGAGTGTCATCTCCAGGCTTTGGCAACGATTCCAAGATGATGGTAATGTGAGTAGATGTTACAGCACAGGTCGTCCCCGAGTTACAACACCGAATGAGGGCCGGTATTTGGCAGTTACTGCCAAAAGAAACAGACGGAGCACAGGATTAGACCTATCTCATCAGCTCTCTTCAGCTACCTGTACGACAGTTTCAAGGAAGACCGTGTACAGATGCTTGGGGCACGTTGGTCTATATGCTCGTAGGCCTGTCAGATGTGTTCCCCTTACCGCAACTCATTGTCGCCTGCAATTAACCTGGAGTAGAGAGTGTGCATTGTGGACACCGCAACAGTGGTCTTGTGTGATGTTTTCCGACGAGTCCAGGTTTAGTTTGCAGTCTGATTCTTGCCGGACTTTCATATGGAGAGCGCCAGGTACCCGTTACCACCAAGAGAACACCATTAAACGACACCGTTTCGGTGGTGCAGGATGGCTCGTTTGGGGAGGAATTATTCTTGGTTACAGAACTGACCTGCATGTTCAGAGTGTAACGATGACAGGCCACATCTATCGGGATGTCATTCTGGAACAACATGTACTTTTGTTTCGGGGCACCATGGGTGCTGAATTTCTGTTTATGGATGACAACGCCCGTCCTCACCATGCAAACATTGTAGACGAATGCCTTCAATCGGAGGATATCACCCGCATGGATTGGCCAGCATAGTTACCGGACCTAAATCTAATAGAGCATGTGTGGGATATGCTTGGCCGACGAATTGCAGCACGTCATCTCCCTCCCACCTGTCTACCGGAACTTCGGAGGGCATTGCTTGATGAGTGGTGTAATATTCCCCAAGATCAGATTGATAATTTGATACTCAGCATGTGTAGGCCTTGTAAGGCCTGTATTGCATCGTCCGGGAGACATACTCCGTATTAACCATCATATTAACCATGTTATACTGTTTTTTGTAAATAGGTTTGTTTTTGAAATTTGCTCCAGGGAGTAAAAATCGCAATTTTTATTAATTATGTCAAACATATAGCATCTTTTTTGCTCTTTTCCTTTTGTTTAATAAATGGACTTTTCAAATAAGTCAAATTTGTTTTGCTTCTGTCTCTTTCTTTGCCTGAACTTCATTATCCTTAATTTATGGACATGAGTGTATATTAATCTATAATAATTAAAAGGGGCAATCAATAAGCGCATTGCTATCAGATCAACATTAATTTGAGCGTTTATATTTTACATGAAAGTTAATATTATAATCTCAACATATATTTATAAGAAAAAAGTCTTCTACAGAAAAAAAAACAAGTCACAAAGAAAAAAATGTTATTTTTGTTTTACTATTTATATATAGCTGACAGCACAAAATGCAATTTAAAAACTTACGAAAGTTTAGAGCTACAGATTTTATTTATCCTTATTCTTCTAAGGAAAAAATTTACAAAGTTCGACTTCTTAGCTTGATTTTCTTTATACCTATATGACAAAGTATCCTGAACTCTTTCACAAACTCTGCTCTTTTTATAAGTTATTTGATTATTTATTGTATTGTCAGAAAAGACTACTTTTGAAGAATTGATAGCTTGTTCTCAATAAAATCTATCAGATTTCTTCCGAAATAAATCACTGATAACTTTTGAACTAAAATGTTTGGGGCTATTTTTGTTCATGAATACTAATAATTTACGTAAAAACATTCGTTTGCTGTAAAACGTGAAATAATTGGGACATTTTTGAGTTAAAATAATTATTATTGTGCATTTTAAATTATATAGATCTACATAATATTTAACAAGAAACATTAACTATATTTTGATAACATTTCCAATTCGTAATCAGTGTATATTTTTCTTTTTTCTTGTAATAAAATTTTTGTAACAAATTTATACTGAAGAAATATTAGTATAACAAATCTTTTCCCAAAATTCTTAGAGTTTAAACATTGAATTTCCTTCATTGTAACACACTATGAACTCTCCTGAGTTTATAAATAGAAAGATGATAGTAGATACGATTGCCTTTTTTTGCACTCTTTTATTTTGTAAAATGAAATTTTTTTCAGCGTGAAATTTGTGAGTTCTTTAAATTGTTCTAATTATATATAAATTTATATATTAACTTGCTGATCTGTATTTTATTTATTTTTGTTGCTTTTCCTGAATTTTTGCTGAAGATTTATGTATTTTTTTCAAAGAAGGTTGTTTTCTTTAAAGTTAATAAATTAAAAACGAAAGGATTACCACACTTGTTAATACTGACTGGTTTGTTATGTGCTCTTTTAGCATAATAGATATTAATTTAGTTTGAAAACATTTCTTCTATTTGGAAGTTCTTGAATTTTCATTATTAATAGATTTTACAGTAACTGATTTCTTTATTTTAAATTTCTGATCAAAACTTATTGCAAATATGATTAAAAATAGTTCATCAATAATTGGTAATTTAATGCAGAAGAAATGTTTAAAAAAGTGTATGGAATTGAAAGTTGAATTTTAATTTGTTGTGTGTGGTAGTATAGAAATTAACCAGCAAAACATTGATATTTTAAGTGATTATAATTCATACAGTTAAATATTGTTCAAAAATTATAATACATATGATATTATTAAAACATGATATTTTATTGTGAAAATTTATTTCATATTTTCAATTAAGAAGATATGGTAGGACTTATAAAAAAATCTCGTTGATTTAAAGGTTTTCACAAATTTTTTTGGTTGTTCCTTATGTATATGTATTATGCGAAATAGTTTTCGTGCTCAAAAATACCCCCAAAAAGCTAACCATTTAATTTTTAAAGAAACGTTTAAGGACTCATGAAAAGATTTTAATGTGACTCATCTTACAATGACTGATGTACACACATGAAATTTGATTTAATAGTACGTCAAAATATGTGTAACAAAAGATTTAACGGTTTTTGTGATAACATGATTGCTATTCAAAAAATACTATTTTTTATTATTGCTTACTGAAATTTCCTTATAAAATGTATAAATTCTAACGTCAACTACTTTTTTTAATAAAAATAAGTTATTGTGTTTTTTTTATCTCAAAATATATAACAACTTTTGTTACAAGTATAAATAGTAATAGTTAGAAAAAATATGAAAGAATTTGATACATTAGAAAAATAGCTTTAGCGTTAGAAATGAAGAAAAATTAGGGATTTTCTTTCTTTCATAAGGTAAATAACTTTAAAGTTGTTGTGTAACTGTCCCTTACGTCGTTACTAGGGTAACCCAAAAGTAATTAACAAAATCTCGGGGTAAATTAATGTATTTAATTACATAAATTAGAACAGTTACAAAGGACAGACACTTAGACAGTACAAGGTAAACATTTAGAGAAATAAAGTGAAAATTAGTTAATTTTACATAATCCAGGATTGGACACTGAGACGGGAGACGCTTGCTCATGAGGATCCAAACTCTCTCTCTGACGGTAATGCAGTGTTTCGTACGGTCACACTTCCGTTCCAAATCCATCTGTAATGTGGTGGCACCTACGTTTCGGCTTGGAATTATACCGTACATTACATTTGTTTTTGTTTTTTTCGGAGAAGGGGAAGATGTGAATAAAAACTAACACTAAAGTTTTCACAACTCTGGTTTTTTTTAACTTTGGAGTTTCAAATTTTGTGTAATTACATATAAATATATGAAGAATAATTTAAATTATAAAGAACTGATTTGATATTTTGATCGGTTTTCGATAACGGGCTAAATTCACGATGGTCACGTGGTAAATACAATCACGTGTTCTCCATTGATTCAAAAGAAACATTAGACTTGTACTCGTTGTTCTATTTGTAAAATTTAGGAAAAATTTCAAATGAGATGATTGGTTAAAAATTTTCAAATATTAGGATTCTTCAAAAAGTTTTTCATAATTAAAAAAAAATATTGTTATACGATACATATACTTTTAAATCAAGTGCATTTTGTTTACTTATGCGTGTTATTATTTAAAGAAAGAGCAGGAAATGATTGGCTCGAAACACTTAGCTGAATTTATCATGTAACTATGATCTCACATAGATTCATAATTTTATCACGTGTTTCCAGCCAATCAGTTCATAAACACACGATTGTAGTTATCATGGGACTATGACGTCAGATGAATTTAGCCCATTGAATCGTATTGTGTCTCTTTAAAATAACATACTGTCAACTATTTTAGGATATACCATAAGTAATGAAAAGTCTAGTATAATTCTTACATACAATCTACATCATAAACCACTCCAGTTAGTAATTTTCATATTTAATTACATATATTATTACTCAACCATTTCCACGTATACACTAATCAGTGTAATTATTTTATCTCACTGACTTCCCATATGGTTATTTTCATTTAAAAATATGATACAGCGTTTCCCTTCCAGAAAATGCATAATGTAGGCAGACATCCACACACATAATAATTTCCGAATAATCGAAGCAGAAAATAGATTGGTAAATATGGTCCACCGAGTATTTTAACCGAAAGTAACGTAGCTGAGCTTTCTGTGCTTTTCTAGGAATTAATAAATAACCGTGCCTTTTCAACTCCCAAAAGACTAGTTATAAATAACGAATAACCCATACAACTAATTTTTCAATTGTTTAAGCTTCAAAGACTCCTTTCGTATGTTAATGTCCTCTTTTCAACCAGCATTACGTGTCTGGGAAAGTTAAGATGGCCTCACTGTGTGAATAATGCTTATTTCCCCTGAGATCTTCTAATTGTAGGTGTCTACTTTAAACTGTCATTTTAATATACTAAAGCACAGACCTTGTTGCTATGGTTAGCATGGGTGCGCTTTCGAAAGCCTTCTTTTAGCATAGTTTTCGACAATTAATGATGTTGCTTTGCTGTAAGGGTTAATGATAAATATAATGAAGGGAAGTGTCTTGTAAGACTAAAATTTGCGCAGAAGAAATTGGAAATAATAGCGCCGTATGTTCAGTAAATTAACTGTAGTTAGATAGCAAAGTGATAATTAATTTCAATGTTATTTTTCTGCTGGGGTATATTAATGACACTCTTATGCGTTCATTTGGTTTGAAATGTACTATAATTTACAAGAGTAATTACGAGTAAAAAATGGAAAATGTAAACGGATTTTGCAATCCTCACTCTTTCTCTTCTCTTCCCAATTTCTGAGAAAATAAATTGTTACCTATTTGAGTTGACATGTTTATTTTCTTAACGTTGATAATGAATCGAAATAATTGCAAGTTTATTGAATAAACAAAGAAGTAATTAGATTTCTAAGTTATTTTGTTGCGAAAACTATTAAATGTTAAAATGTTACCCCGTGTATTTGTTAAATAGTGTGTTTGTTATTAAGATAACAATTTGAGGTCAGTGTACCAGATGTTGATAGTTTGGTAGAAACATAGTTTTCAGTATTCGAGTTTCTAAATTACAATTACAATAATTGAACCGACCCGTGTCTTAAAAAAATACGAACAAATAATGGAAAATAATTTTGTCCCATTATATATTTGCAAATATCTTTTCTTATTTTAATATACATTGTTTTATTTCAAAGGATTTTCGACATAAATATATAAATTTAATCATCAACTAATTTAAGCTTTGTTTTAATTTCTTCCTTCTAGAAGGACATATCAAAAAATGTTTTAAGCAACTTTGTTCTAAACAGTGAAAAGCATGTCTGATATTAAAAACCTATTTAATAAAAAATGAAATTTCTATTAAAAAGTAGAGGCATTCAACAAAACCTATGCATAATTAGATATTTTCTTTCAAAAATAAATTTTTTAAGTAAACGCTTAAATATTTATGATATAAAATACTGTTAACACTTGCAACAAAATAATGTTATTTGTTACAGTAGCATTCTAAGTTATACAAATAAGAATTTATTTTTTATGTTTATTTAAAAAATTTAATTGATTCAATTTGTAATAATTTTTAAAAATTGGTCATATATATGAGCTTAATTTATATGTGCTCAACGATGAGCTTTTAATTACACACATATATAATTAAGCTCATAGTTGAATAATAATTATATTTGTCATACAAACACATGTTTACATCTATTTCACGTAGTTACAGAAGTGATATGGTTTACATAAACCATACTTCTAACCAAATTACTGACACATATTAAATCCAGGACGGTTTTTAGTAGGCATCCATTAGTTAAAACTTGACAGTATCAGGATTCTCATGCAATGCTAATTATTCTAATTACTTTGTTTTCGCAGCAATGATAATGTTATTCTGAATTTATAACTATAACAAGTAATATTTTATCCGAAGTGAAATTATATTTAAACAAGATCAACGTCATGCTCCAGAATATGAAAATTTTATATTATATTAGTTTCGCTTTAAGGGGTGTGGAAAATGCTTGAATGTGGTTGTTTGATCACATTTTTCACCCCCTCCTCATAAATTAATGTACACAAAATCTTTTTTAAAAATACAGTTTAGAACACAGGTGAAGGCATGGTGTGTCATTTGTGTAATTAAGTAATTAAGTAATGTTCTGCAGCATAAGTGATAGTTTTACTGAAAGGAATTTTAATATTTACATAATAAATCTAATTCTTTTTAATGGTTTTGAAATAACACCACTTAAAAAAAGTCTTTTTGCCCCTCCTCCCCTTTTTTTGTTTGGCTGATTTGTTTTTACACGATTTAATCCAGAATGTGTGTGTGAATTAAAATAAAAATAATTAACAATAAATTTTTTCTCGATATGTATATATAACACTGTTCCAAGGAAGGGTAAAGGAGAAATTTATCAATTGACGGCCATTTTAATTTTGAAGTACCACAAACTTGGTACAAACGTAGAAAATCAGTTTCGATACAATAACACAGAAATGTGTATAACCCTTCCTAAAATTACTTAAAAGTATATAAATATTTCGTAAATCAAAAAAAAAAATATAATAAATAAATAAATACCGTATATTCGGCGTATAATTTTAACACAAAAAAATTAATCAAATTTTAAAGAAGCGCGCTATACGCCTGATATAAAAATGATAGCCTGAAAAATAAAAAATAAAAAGATAAGCAGAAAAAATTAAAATTCTACAAATATAAATGCTATTTTTTTAAAAGAAATGATATACCTAAAGACTTTTCATCATTGGATAGCATGAAAAGTTCATATTCGTCTTCCTTTATATCATCAGGTACATCATAGAGTTCTGTTTCATTTTCACCATCACTTTTATTCTGATCCATAAATAAACCATCATCTTCCTTTCCAGTTAGGTTGTACGATATACTAAATTTTTAATGAATTTTAATTATGTTATGTTTAATTTCAATCCATGCATTTATTATCCATTCATATACTATATCTGGAGTTACAAAGAAAAAAGCATTGCACGCGTACATTTTAGGAATCTTTATAAAAAATGGGTGTGGTTATACGGCAAACATACCAAAAAATTAAAAATTGCAGTTTGAAAGAATAGGTGTGCGTAATATGGCGGAATATAAGGTAAATAATAATTATAATACTGTAAAATATTTCCAAAAGTATTTCATCATCTCAAAATATCCTTACCCATCAAAAAAAAAATCTGCATTCGATTCAACCATAGTGAATGTGACAGATCTTACTAGTGAGGTAGTTTCCATTTATCATGCCATTATTACACGCGCTTAACTGGGTAATTACTTGAAAAGCAACGATTAATTAATTAATACTATTTCCAGATATTTCTTATTTCAAAGTTTTATTCCTCCTTCAGCAATTTGTATGCATTCCAAATTTTATTTTAGTTTTAATTAAGATATGCATGAAATTCTGTTCCTTATCACTTTAAAACCCGAAATATTTTTATCGTTAAATATTAAATTCTTCTGGTTATTAACATTATATTGACTCCAATCACACTGGAAAAAATAATAAAAAATTTGCCCCCCCCCCCTTGTAACGTAGACGGTACCCGCACGATCGTGCGGGTTGGGCTTTTCCTGTGAAACCGTCAATTGTGAAGTTTTACATGTTATATATTTTTAGCTCTAAATTCATAGAAGAAACAAACTTAATTTAATTAAAATTGTTACGATTAAGGAAATTATTAATGTATAATTAACTTTTTTACTTACTGATAATTTATTTACTGTAAAAATCGTTACAGCCTGCTTTTGTTTTTGACAAGTATAAATAAGCATTGTATTTTTCACAACGCGTTTTCGAATTACTTTCGCTGTTTTCAAATTTGGACTTGCGAGGCCTTGACATGCCATCAACACATCCAAAATGTCTATACATGCCATGGCTTTTATCTAGCAGGGGCTTTTAGCAGGCGCATTATATTTTTTCGATCTTTTTGCATGAGTAATTACATCTTCATCATCAGTTAAAGTACTCATCAGTTAAAGTGGAGATGCTGCTAACACACGCTTCAGTTATCTTAAATTTTAAGAGATCCATTTTGAATTTTTGGAGGAATCATATTTGATATTCATCTTAATTGTATTGAAACGAATAATTTACTGCAGCTAAAACACTGAAATGAATGGGTTCAAGAGACTTAGATGGTAAAGAATGACCCAGAACGGTCTTTCTATTACAAATAGTTCCTTGTTTTTTTCCATCGCTCTTATCTGAACTTGATTCTCTTTTAAATATACGTGGTTCAGACGTTTTGTCCGCAACATACTCATCATCCAAAAGATCACTAACTTCAAAATCTGATTTATTCGTCAATTGCTAAATTTCTTATTGTGTGAGAATTATTTTCCTTTTAGACACCTGAATAAGTGTTTGGTTAAAAATTAGCATTCCGCGAATAATAATAAAACGTATCAGAATATTTGTGTATAAATCAAATAAAAAAATAAACAACCACACCTTGCCAACTCCCACCGTAAGGCCTAGAATTGGGGGGGGGGGAGAGATATATAGATGTGCAGATAACTGTGTAGAGGATAAAAATGCCGTACCAAATGTACAAAAGAGAAAGCATTAATTACAAAAAGAGCAAAAGAAAGAAAAAAGGGACTCGTCTATGGCAACGCCCAAGTAAATATGGTATTAATTATATAACAATATATTTCATAATTATTTGAACTTCCATCAAAATTATTGAAACAGAAAAGAAAACTCACATGGCAAACACTTACCTTTACAGTTGCAATAACTCAAGTAACGCCCAAGTCACACGATTGCGCGGGTAACGAAATCCTGAGTCCTACAAGTGATATTAATAGAGTATACTTAATGGTTTTACTATTTTACAATTATTTAAACATTAAGAAAACAAATTATATCCAAGCAATTAGAAATATATTGATAATTACCTTTTTACGACAGATAAAATGAAGAGGTATTTTCTTTGTATTTGTAAACAAAGTTAAATTTGCCAGTTTGAAAGTAAAACGTGGACTACAACCACCATCTATTAATAAAACCTGATACCTTACACTTTCTGCAAACCCGCTCAATCATTTGATTCGATCTTTTCTTACGTACGACTTTTCCAGAAGCAAAAACGTATAATCTATCTAATCTGCACGATAGTGGGGGTTGGGTCTTCAAGGGGTTATCCTCGAACGATCTGGCACATGTCAGATCAGCTCCAAAAGGTTGTTGACCTCTAAAAAATATATTTCAATAAGGAGATAGGATGTTATGTCCACCTCAGAAAGTCCGATGCATCTCAGAATGTGATCCGATGAAGCTGGAGGGTCACAGCTTTTCTTACAAGTGAGGTGGATTTTTCTGTTACTATCACAGGAAAAATGTTTCAAGTGCTCACTTCTTAGTCTAGCCAGATCAGTCTGGGAGCCACCGTCACATTTGATTTCAAGCAGAGAGCCAGGGGATGTTCCTGTGTACCATTGGTGTGTAGGCATGAAATTCTTCTTAATATCAATGTTAATTACATAAGTGGATTATATTAAATGCATACGTTATAATGTTATGTGTATAATTTTGAAATGAGTAAATCTTAATGTACACACATAAAAACTTACACAGTAAATTTTTTTTCCTTTGTTTACGCAGGTTTTCGAATTGAATAACCTTGTTTTTTTTTCTTTGCTTTATAGGATTTTTAATATTTTAGAACGCATTCTCACTTTTTTACAATACAAATCATGTCTTTTTGCACAGTTTTTTTAAGGGAATATGTCTATTATGTAGAGAAAATAGTGAAATGTGTAAATTATTTTCATTTTAGTTCATTAATAAAGTGTTATTATTTAAGCAACACGAAGATAATACTTTATTCACTCAAATCGACGTTGTGATGCTGCCTGCATTTAAATTACATTGCCGATTATTTGGTATTTATATAATTCCTTAAATCTCAGACTAGTGCTTTGTGTGGAATGACTTAATCTAACTCAGTTACATAACATAATATATTTAATTTTTTCCTTACAGTTACTGTTCGTGGACCGGAATTCAATGCCTTTATGCTCCAAGTTCGCAAGATCGGGTCGGACGAGCGCCGAGGTTTTGACCAGATTGTCCGAGTTGGTGAATTTGTCAGTTGGCCTGAATCCGTGAAACCTGTGATGTGCGATAAGAGCCAGAAGAATGCAATCACAAACAAGAATTATGCACCCAAGTCTGGTTTGACTATAAAATGGAAAGCACCTAACGAAGATGTTGGGGATATTCACGTTGTGTAAGTCGCTGTTTTCTTTAATTTAATTAAGAAATGGGAGAAATTTTTAAAGATGCTATTCCTATTTATTTTCTACATATTTCATAAAAAAATTATTTCATCCAAGAGGAATAATCTACGAAACATGAAATTGAATTAATTGATGGAATATTATACTGAAAATAAAATACAAAGTATTTATAAAGTAAGGACTGAAAAATATTAAGATTTTCTTAAGAGACAAAAATATGACAAGACAAGTATTTTGAAGCTCTTTGTAAAACTCAAGAAACTTCCTAATGTGTTTCCCATAACATTTAATAATATTGGTCAGCTGAATACCTTTTATCTTGTAGGTGGGCTTTTTACGTAAAATATTAGGTACATTACATTAAACGTTTTATTAATGATTTCAAAAAAAGCCGATATTTTTTTTATTCGAATTAATACCCTCTAGCTAATTTTTCAAACCCGACTTTTTTTATGGATATTCAGTTGAAACTTAAAATTGATCTTTTCAATTCGAAAAGTCTTAGAATTTTAGAATATTTTCAGAATTAGAATCCTTCTTTGTCAAATCAAAAATTCTAATTAAACATTAGTTTTATTATATAATAATGTGCTTTTTAATTTCTTTGAAATATATATTTTGGATTTATATCGTTATTTGATTTACCTTCGTAAAGCAATATCAAGATTTTATTTTTAAAAAATCAGTTTTTCTTTTTTGTTTTATACTATTGTAAGTGAGATGCGTAGTGGGCTGATATGATTCACTAAATTCCAGAAGATCATTTCGAGTGTTATCCTCATTAATTTGATGGATGACCTTAATTACAAGACTGGAGGCAATACCCCTTGAATTGCTATAGAACAATCTTAAGTCAATAATAGTCACAAAATGTGCATCGTTATTTAGTTATTTATTGTTTCAAAATGTTACAAATTTTTAGTTTAACTTCTATTTCTTAAAAAGAGTTTAATATAATTAACCTTCTTAAATTTAAATTTTATTAATTACCCAAAGCACATTTTTTAAAGCTTCTTTGTATCTTCACTTCTCCCTTAAAAATCGAATTAACTTAAACATTTTCTTACTCCTCTAAACATATTTTTAGCTTCATAAATCATATATATTTATTTTTTAATAACGATTTATCTCGAGAATTAAGACGACTCCACCTTAAAAGTACTGCGCTTGGCTTTCAGAATCTTTTAAGATTTCTTAATAAAATTATATTCGATTAGTCGCTGACAGGTGCTTGATCGATCACTTAGCTGACTCAAAACTACTTTGGAAAATTTAATAACTCAGAAGTCAGTTTGACTGACAAATAACCAACCAAAAACTTGCCGAGAAACCGCCTTTTGTTAAGTTGTCATCTTCTGTTTTGCTGCTTATTCTGGAAGTGACATTTGCCATTGAAAACTAAGGGGAGTCATAAAACTTTATTTTTATCGATTTTCCAGCATTTCTTCGTGACGTAAATACTGCCTTCTAAAGTTTATATTAATTTTAACTAGCTGATATGATCTAGCTATGTGCATTTACACAAAACTTAAATTAGTTGATTCAGGTTCACATTCTCCTGTTTTTTTCCTTTTAGTAATTATTGAGAATAATTTTATCCATAGTTATTAAGAATGATTTAAAATTAAATTAAACCATGAGGATAAATTTTTTAAAAAATTAGGCAACATTTTAAGAATTGTATAATTTGAAAACTTAAGTTTTTTTTTATTTTTAAATAAAAATGATAAAAATTTTCCACAAGTGTTTGATTATAGGTAAATATTAAATATTTAAAATAATATTAAGTAAAAAACCTTAAAATTAAAAATATCGGATTTTTAAAAATTTATTACTTTTAAAAATTTTTTATTTCCAAATTCTCGAAATATTACCATTTAGTTATTACAAGACTAATTTCTGTAAAAATAAAGGTAGAAAATACAGTGCAGCTTAATAATATTGGGGAAACTTTTGATTGCTATTGCCTTGGCTAGAAAATTATTTGTATAACATCATTAGAAGGACTCAATTTTCAAACATTTACTCCCTTTTGAACAATTTTAATGAAAACATAATGAAACACTTGTAAATCGTTTTTTATTAGTGTAAGAATTTCGATTATGCAATCTAAATAATAATAATCATGTATATACTTCGTATGAATAGCCGATTTGGCTTTGCCTGTAAAACTGAAATAGACCCAAATTACATTTTAAAATATGCAGCGAATTTGTTAACTATTACCTTTGATAGCATGTTATCTTCTGTTGACTGAATTTAAAATTATATAAAGAAAATAAGAATGGAGGAGAAAAAAACATATTTTTAATTTAATTAGGCTTGGAAGACTTTTATCAATAAATAAAAGTTCATTGGTAAAATGTCTGGATCTTTTTAAAAGTGCCACAGCAAGCTACTATTTTAAAATATTTATACTTTTGCTTTTTTTTATTTCAATTAAACCGTGAATTCTCTGAGTTTTTTCCTGATTTTTCAATTATCTCAATGTTGTGTTTTTTATTTACTCCACGATCGCTTACATGGTCTTTTACATCGTTTTATCTTAGTACACTGTTCTCTTAATGATTCTTCTTTTTCTCAGCTAATCTTTACTTGAGGCGAATTTCGACGAAAGCTCGGTACTAAATAATTCAAATTTTAAAATAAAAAAATATATATATTGTACAAATTGTGTGTGTGGGATCTAAAGTACAATAGACATCCATGTGTTAAATAAAAGGAAACATCACTTTTTGTATTATGTATTAAAACTGTTTTCCTTCAAAATTGGCTAAAATCCTAAGAAGATTTCAAGGATTTGTATGAAAATTTTATAAATCTTCATAATTTTTTTACTGTACTGTATCACTGCTGACATGAAACTGAGACTGTTAGGATTTCTTGGAAAGCTCCTTAGTTTGTGTGCGTGTGCATGTGTGTACCTTATAGTGTGTGTGTGTGTGTATTGTTCTTATACTTTCCAGTAATATAAAATTTCGTTAAAGACTTAGAAACAAGTTGAAATTTTTTGTTTTAAATCATATTTTACTGAATTTTGCCTATTTCATAATTTAATCAAAATAATACCTTAATAGGAAAAAATTACTTAGAATTTGCCACTAGACGAGCTAAAAAAACCCTATAACTGTACTCATAAAATTGCATCAAGTTTAAGCGAAGAATTTGCAATGTTTTAGATTTTTTAACTGTCAGAAAAAGATGCGTTTGATGCTTTAAAAGTATTAAATTACTTAAAAAAACCAAATTGTTAATAACTCTTAAAAGCACTTTAGAGATTTTAATTTTAAGAAGAAGAATTTCCTTTAATACACAAACTTCAGTGGAGATCATTATTACAATTTTGAAAGTTAGTCACCTGCAATGCTCAGAAAAATGAACATGAGTTAAAATAAAATGCTTGCTTACATTTTTCGAGCAGACAGATTCCATTTTTGTTTTTAAAGTCTCGAAAAATTTATTTCAAAAAGATTGTGTTCCCGAAAACTTTTTGCTGTATCTAACCTTTTCTAGTTCCCCGATCGATTTCCTTTTAAGGCGCTTCGGACTGAACCAGAATGTATAACACTACGCAGAAGCATCCTGTTTATTTGCATGCTGTTAAAAGATTTTAATTTAATTCCAGAGCAAGATTCATCTCGGGAGATGAATATTGGCAGACAACAGAGAGCAGAGAGATTCCTATGAATGAATTCCGTAAGTGTGATTCTAATTTCTTGATGAAATTTTAATAATTATTATTTTGTACTATCTTGATGTGTGTATGCCTATGGTTTTCATTTTGTGTGTGTGTCTGTAAATGACTTTTAATAGTTTTTTTTTCAATTATGATCTGAATTTTATTTAATAATAAACACTTTGAATCAATATAATGTATTTATTGTACACTATTATGAAATTATTTTGTAAAACACAAAGATAGGTTTCCCCCTCAATCTTGCCCCAAAATTACACAAAAAGTAACGCAAAATTTGCAAATACATTTTTGAAATATCGCACTTTTTTTATTTGCAGAACAAATGAAAAAGAATAAGCACGATGTTTCTTAGCAATAATCATCTAATCGTAAATAAATCATGCACACACACTCAGTTAGCAATTTTACAACAAGAATAAATTGAAGTTGACTTTACAAAATTCACTGAATCTAATGCATTCAGTCACGTTCTAAAAAATAAGAAATAGTCTGAAGAAACTATATTCCATTTATATATATGTAAAGGAGAAAAACACCTCACACGTTCACGAGATCTTTGGAATTATTAGACATATACACTTTAAAGTTGAATGGCAGGTTTCTTTTGTTCAGTACAGATCCGCTAATAACGGGATTTATGAAAATAGACTAAAATGGAGAGGGTGGGGTCGTTATAGATTTTAAAAAAAATCCTGTCGTAGAAATTCCTGTCATTTTTTAATCAAGATGTAAGGGCTGCAAGATGTTTCAAATATATTTGAAAATTTAATGCTTCGGACTTCGATATGAATCATTTAAAAGCAATATATAGTCATACAACGTCATGCAATACTCAGAGAAGAGACCTGGTAATGTCTAATAAAACCATACATTTCAAATAGATAGTCGTATGAGCTATGCTTCTTTATAATGTTTTAGCGATCTTCTTCTATTTCCGACTTTCCCCTATGTCAGTTGTCTTCAAACTGTGTTCCATAGACTCTTGGGGTTCCACGAGGTATACCTAAAGGTTCCACCAGTCACAATAAAAAATCGACAAAAAAATTGTAAATGTATAAATAAAATAAATTTACATTCTTTATAGAGCTCATATGACCCCACAAGCATCTAAAGCAGTATTTCCTGCTTTGGGAAGGACGTGGTAGCCTAGTGGTCAAAGTCATGGACTCGTCGCAGAAGTTTCATGAGTTTTAGATTTGTGCCGTTGAAGACCCACCGTGTAGAGGGGACCGATCCACGTTAAATCTGTCAAGGCTCAACCGCGTTTCGTTGGTGTGGAAGTTAGGAGAGGGAATGTTAGCTCTGGTATCGTAATTGCCACTTGACCATGGTTCAAAATTAAGAGGTCCGTCGCCATTAGCTCTCATGTCACTTTATAGTGCGATGTTAATCACGTGCGTTGGGAAACACTGCTTCAGATACTCTTTCAACTTAGGTTCTACTTTAAATGTTATTTTTGGATATATTCTTTTGAAAGTGCAATGGGGCTCCCCCAAAACACCTTATAACTATAAGGGTTCCATGACTCGAAAAATTTTGAAGACTACTGCTCTATGTCAACCAATAACTCTCTTCCCTTTTTATTTTTTTTTCTTTACATTACGTCTTGATCAAAAATACATACTTAACAATTATTTACACAATAAACTAACTGCAAGTAAATTCAACAAATGTTTGGTGCAGCTTGGCCAAAAAGGGCTTTTTTACTAGTAGTTAGCAACCAATCCACATGACTATTCCTCGCATAACAAAAATAATGTATATTTCTACTTGGCTATTATAAAGATGCAATTGATTTATAAAAGAAAGTATACGTTTTCAATAGGAAATTCGCGTATTTATTTTATAACAATTATTCAAAAATTTCTAAAGTTTTTTATACGCTCTAGTCAAGTAAGGCAGGAAAAATATTTTCCTTCTTAAATATCTTAGAAATTGATTGAGGAGTTGCAAAAATATTATTGTTATTCTCAATAAAAAAAATAGATAAAAAAAACTTTTTAGCGTTTTTTTTAGAAAGTTATTTCGCTTGCTAGAGATTTGAAAAGAAAACACCTTCAAAATAAATTTTATATCTGAATAAAAGGCAAATACATAAAACAAACATACTCTCGATGACAATTCAACAAAGCATGAAAAATAATCTAATTGTTATCGTTCTTCATCGCATACTATTTAGAAGATATATATTCTGTTCACGAAAGCATATAATTATTTTCTCGAGCACGTAGTCTTAAAAAGCATTGAATATTTTTACCTTATTTTAAAACTTTTTGTCATCGATCATATTTATGTTTTAATTTTGAAGAGAGACGTTATATCTTAATATGCTTTATTTTTTAAAGGAAAAGTAAATGAAGTTTAAAGAAAAATCAACACTAATTTGAATACTTATATATATATATATAGATATATCACTAATTTTTTTCATGAATAATGAATTATAATACGAATTTTAGTATTTTTTTATTAAGCTATTGTTACAAATTCAAATTCTTGTATTTATGCAGTTAGAGATCTTTTTTTAAAGAAATTAAATGCATTATTTTTTTATAAATAATCAATATGAAATATATGTGTAATGTATAAAGTATTCGTAAGGGGTGACGTTAAAAAAACGATATTTATAACTGAAATTTTCAAACCAATCTGCACAATCTAAATTAAAGCTTGTATTTTTCTGCCATATGTTTAAAGCATAAAGGGGGAAGGGAATCAATTTATAAAAAATAAGCAACTTAAAATGCATATTTAAAAACAAAATTAAAATTTCTTTTTATCCTATATATATTATGCATTTTACAGCATTTTAATAACAATGCCTTGGCGCAACGAAGAATATTAGCCCTGCAAAGTCGGATTTTGGATGGGCTTCATACCGGGTCTTACAAAGGTTTGCAAAACCATAACATATCATAGGCTTTGGGCCCCCTAGAATCCTGTGTCCCCTCCCCATAATGCAGATGTGTATGGTACGCCACTGTAACAACGTTTATCTTTAATCTGAAATTTGAAGTATGAATATGTTTTCATGAATATTACTGGTATACATAATTTATTTTTGTTCTTAAGTAATTTTGTTTTGCAATATTGTTTAAAATACAATGCATTTTACAATCCTATGAAAAATTATTATATATATATATTATTATCCTGAAATTATAAGTGAAGGAATTCAACCAATTTTCAAATAATTTCCAATTAAAATTTAACATTTCTGTAACCTTTGAAAATTGTATAATAGTTTTAAAATTAATTTTTATCTCCAACATAGCTGTCAACCTCAAGAACTGTGGTAAAGCAAAGTCGTGCATTTTATACTCTGAAGATAAAGCATCATGCCATGAAGATGATTGCGACTATATTCTTACCTACAGTGTGGTTAACAGTACTAATGTAGAATTCGTTCTTGGAGGAACTGCGAAAGGGGAACAAAACTACTTGGCTGTGGGGTTCTCTGTGACACCAGAGGTAATCTTTGCATACAGAATATCGTAATAACATTAAGGGATTATATCTATGTTGCTGTGACAATAATTAACACTTGTAAGAAAAAGTTAATCATAGCTATGATTTGTAAAACGTAATTTTATTTAGTTTAAATGATCTTTTGATTGTAATTTCAAAATCTGGCTTAGTAAATCACCTAAGAATTTAATATTTTGTATTGAAAATAATAATTGAAATTTAAGTAGCCTGATTGAAGGAGTAAAATATTCGCAATTTGATTTGATTTGCATCGCACTGTGAGGCAACACTATAGGTAGCTGATCCACTTTCACTTTTCAAACTTCCACACCAAAAGAAGGACATTGAGCCTCAACAGGTGGGTCTTCACTGGCTCTTCGCGACTCGATATCACAGGTCAAGAGTTCGCGACCATGACCATTCGGAAACTCGGATGACCTACCCGCAATTCATGGGTAGCTAGTTCGAGTCATAATTCCAAAGACTTTCATGCGGTAGGGACAGGTCCTCATTAAATATATCGAACTTCAAAATTTTGCCGTCGGCGTTTATGTAAATGTTGAGACTGAAATAACTTCTCTCTCTCTCTCTCTCTTTCACACACACACACACACGTACACACATCTCTCTCAGCTTAGATACCGACTCATCTGACAGTGCTATAAAAACATGAAGACTGTAATAATTCTCTCTATAAAGCGGGTCTATAAGATAAGGCAGAAATAGATATACTGTGCGAATATCTCCATATAAAAATAATCAATTGAAGTAATGATAGTAAACAAATGAAAAAAGTTATCAATTCATATTTTAGTAAAAATACCCCAAAATCATGAAAACGTCGTTTTGAAGTAATACTTGAGTAATCATTTCTATAGATTCCACTTATGTAGTCTCATAAAAAAATATACATTATGTGAAAAATCTAACATCAGTTTAGAATAAGGATTTAAAGAATAATTATTATATTTAAAAAATCTTCAACGCTGCTAAACTATTTTCAATATTTTTAACATAAAGTAATGGATATCAAAGAATACGTTATTTTTTAATCTAAAAAGAGACATTTTACCTGCAAGCAGTACTTATATTTACTTACAAATATTTACTTATATAAGGAATTATTATCATAAATTTTAATAGTAAACGTGTGTGCTTGGGAAAAAGGAATTCAGCATACGAATTTAAAATTCTAATCAATACAAATATTTTAAAGGAAATAGTTTTTCTTTTCCTTGTCGTTTTATAACACTAATAAGATGAATTTTTGTTATAAACTTAGGGTGAAAGTTTAAAAATGATATCTTGTATGAAAGCGAAGACAGTTGCAGAAATAAAATTCTTTACTTTGAACACTGTGGAAGAAGGCTTGATGGAGTATCCTATGGTAAGCTACATAACCAGATGTTTTTTAAGTTCTAATTATTTAGACATATCGTATTAAAATTATTTTGAATATAGATTTTATAATATTTTTAGGCAAATGAAGTAACAACTAAGAACTGTAATGTATTTAAGCTTTTCTATTAAAAACATTACATTATTAGACGTTGTATGTACTAAGAATGCTCTGTATTTTTTTAAAGAAAAAAAGGTTATATTAGTTGAGTTTATTGAAAACCAATACTATGCATGTTACATTTAAATATTTTAAAGTTAGTTTTAAAAAAATATCATATTTTGTGGACCATTTAATTTTTTAATAGTCTGCTCTTTTAGTATTAAAATACATTTTAAAATATTTTTTAACACAACTCATCCATAAGTTAAACATTTCCATCAGAAAATGTTTCATCAATTTTTAAGAATTTTTATTTCAAAAATATTTTTTCTATGTATGATAAATCATTTGATTTCTTGAATCTAAAATTGTTTTAAAGTAATGTAGAGGTTTGCCCTCAGATCTCCTCTTTCCTTATTTTAATGCATCACTTTAAAAAAATTATTAAGTTACACTCAATGTTTTATAGAAACTTATTTACCCTCGATATTATCTGGGCGTTACCTTTTCCCCCCATCTCTTACAATGAAGGTAATGAAAGCGTTTTATAGGACTTAAAGCATTCGATATTACATTGCATCTCATAAACGTTTTATTCCAATTCTTTGAAATCACTGAAAATTACTAAAAAAATAAAATCCGTAGTATTTTTAACTATTAAAATGTATATTTTGACGGTTAAATTCATTTAAGAATGCGATAATGTTATCACAGCTTTGCATTTTTGAATCTTCTCTGTGTATAATGTACGAATTAATCATCTTATACATATGACATAGGTAAGCGCCCCAGTAACGAGAACTATGGAATTCCAAGTTTTTATTGAAGGTCTGTGGTTTCCTTTGTAGGGAGAACACCGTGTTACAATGTAACACGTAATACAACGTATTACAATGCTTGGTAACAGGCAAACGAACCCCGACTTAGGGGGACGACGATATTTGTTGTTGTTGTTACTAATGCTACCTGATCGGCATTTGCCAGATCGAGGCCCAAGAAATTCATCCTGACAAAGGGCTAGATTGTACGCATGTCATTAGACGTAGCCTTAAGCACTAAGCAGGTGACAGTAGGTTTTGACTCGGTTCCTCTCCAATTTTGAGGGAGAACATCTTGGTGAAAGTCAGGGGCCTCTAACCTTCCTTCCCCTTCTACCAACCTCACGAAAGGATTTGCAGCTCGACGGCTATTTACGTCACAAAGGCACGCCACAAATGCATTTTTCATTTGCAAACATCCATGCCTTCTCCGGATTCGAATCCAGGCCTTACGGCACAGTAATCAGCTTCGCTAACCACTGTACCGGATGGAAGATGTTTAAATAGGAAAAGTCAGAAGTGATAGCGAACAGGCAAATCCCCAAAATATATCATGATTTACGATACTTTCCTGAACCGGTTCTGTGCTTCTAGACAGAGGCGGGTTTTAGTCTATAGGGAAAATTTAGTGTCTGGAAGGAAAAGACGATGAAATATTGCATCACGTAGATTTTATGTTAAAGGCTACGAATATAACTATTAATATATATATATAAGGTACACTAAATAAATCCATGTAATTTTCTTCTTTTTTCACAGAAATTAGAAAACAAAAAAATGGACCTTGATGGAACTAGGATGTGGTGCAGTTTCGTAGCACCGATGGTAACTCCGTCTGAAGATGACCACGGATTGGATTTGAGCGTACCGTTATATCAAATTTATTTGAGAGGGCAAACTAACTATACAAAAGGATGTAAGTTATTTAATAAAAGTATTACACAAATTAATATATATGATACATTAACTGGAAATGTTCCGTATTTTTCAAATTCAATGACAGTATACAGTGTTCATGATGGTAAGTGAGGAAAAAAGTTTAGATAAAATATATCAACAGTTTATAATAAGTTATTTGTTAAATAATTATAAAACTCTGTTAAAAATTATATAATTAAAATTTTTTGTATAATGTAAAATATAACAAAATATTTTAAAAAATGAAAGTTAAATAAAAATGCGTGTGTATGGGTTAATTTTTTTAAAATTTATTATATTAAAATTACATTTTTAATTTTATGTGATGGAAGAACTTCAAGCTAAAGTGTAAATTTTAACTGAAATATTATGTTGACACAAACGGATAAGATAAAATTTTTAAAATACTCTCAAAGTTCATTAAATTTAAAATGATTTCCATTTTTAAATAATTACTTATCATCATTTTTTTATATTTTCTGGAATTCACAGTTTAATTACAACATTAAGAATTTAAATATATTTTGTAAAAAGACGAAGGACGGCAATTTTTTAGGAGGTTAACAAAGATTACTTGAAAATGTTCTTCTAAAAGCTAATTAATTTTCTTTTTTGAAAAGTTTTAATTCTTTCGAGTTGATTGACAAGAAAATAACTTATAAAGGGCAAGCTGTACTTCTAAATAGGTATTATAACAGTTAAGTTTCTTCACGAAAACAGAATATTATTTACCTTTTGTTTTATTAACAGTAGATGTTTTGGGAATAAATCTCGAATTTTCAATTTATTAAACTATAATGAGAAAAGCTACAATATTTAATCACCTTAAACTATAAGAAAATATAATAGCAGTCAATCGGAATTTTTCATTCCTTTCTAAGTAATATTTCTCATGAGAAATTTTCATACAACATTTATTTATTTATGGAAGCTAATCTCATTTGGTTTTGCTGGATGTTTTTCTTTTAACTTATGCATTCAAAAAACTTTTTAGCATAATTAGCATTTTGAAGAATTTTAAATATATTGATTACGATTTTATACTGTTTTCTGATTACATAAGGAAGGATCATATCTGATTTAATAATGAAGGATATATACGTATCATATCTGATTTAATAATAAAGGATATATACGTTTCATATCTGATTTAATAATGAAGGATAAAGTATCTCCATTTAATGAAATATTGCCTAAAATATTGTTAATTAAAGGTTTTATCATGAATGAATGCTTAAAGTATAGAATGCTTACATGAATGAATGCTTAAAATTAATCACAGTTATTACGTCTACGATTTTTTAATACTATTGTACTTAACAATTACACATGTACGTTGTAACGTCGTGACCCCTTTAAATTACTTCGTAACATGGTAGCATGATAGATCACACAGCTAACTGCTACAAAAAGACATTTTATTCTAGATTAAATAAATAAAACAATAGATTCATTGTTAATTTGTCAAAGTTTATAGATTTTTGCGGTAGAAAATTTCTAGATCAAATTCAGTTCGTTAATTCCAGCCGTTTCGCCGCGGACTGCGGCACTCCGTCTTTCACCAGTATGCAAAGTTCATCTCCCTTGGTCCTTGAGGCGCGGCTACCCTCGCAAACTCAACCGAGCGTCTTCGAAGAGCACTAAACTTAAGAGCGAATTAATTCCGTAAATGGAAGAGATCGAGAGCCCCTGTCAACTTCCGAGCCGACCCTTTAAACTTCCGGTGCAGGTCACTTTCACGTCCCCAATCACCTCTCATTCACACGAAAAAAAGATATGCACCCGGCTCTCCTCAATTAAGTGCTACTCCATTGGAGCTTGGGGACAATAGGACAGTGCGTCTGAACCAACTCCGAAGTGGTATCTTGTTTACTATAAATCGCCTTGTCACATTTACACTGAGTGTGTGTCTTTGTCGCGACCGGCCAACATTACTCTTCATTCAAGTCGTTTGCGTCCCAGATGTGTGTGTGGAACCCAACACAATGAATGCTGTTCCCTGAAGCTTCCTTTCCATAGAACCTGGAGACTTAAGATAGTCTATTTGTCTGTGAAAGAGAAGGCATGGCGACATCAAAGCCATTTTCCGAATCAGCTCACATATGTTATGCGAGGAAAGAATTGCCGGTACTTTTTGGGAGTTACAATATCCCATTTGGACAACTTGGTTCCCCCTTACGTCAATCTTGACAAATATTAATGGGGGAGAGTTCTACGAATGAGCATATGTCACAACGTGAATGTATAATTTTCATGGCAGAGTTGACACGAAAATCATACATTCATGTACCAGAATAAAAAAAATTTGAAATTCTAACATTTTCTAAATGTATGTACAATTGCAAACTTCTTTCGTGGTTCTTTAATAAAAAAGAAGAAAAAACTATTTTGAAATAATAGGAGAAAATTATTCTTTTCTTCCCTCTTATTCATTTTTAGCTATTTCTTTTGTTAAATAATAATTAAATTCTAAAATTACTTTACGAATAATAAGGATCTTGTATCCGTCTAGACATTCAATGCTTTGTTTCTTAGTGTGCAATAATAAAGACCTTTTTTTCTCAGTTTATTTTTATGTAATACCAAACAGTTTCTTCCAACATACTTTTTAAGACTCTCTTTATAAACTAATTGACTTTTTAAATTATCCTATAAAATCTATATTAAAATAGATTTTATCTTAAAGAGCTCTTTTGAAAATAATTCGCTTTGAATGTAAGGATGCTAAGATATTTGAATTCTAACACAACTGACTTTTAAACATACGAAAGTTCACCCTGCACTATTTGTCTTCATACTCTGCTCAACATATAACCCCCTTCCAGCTATTTATAATCCTCTCCTAAATCAACACAGAGGCATCTTTTAACCAACTTTATTACCTCGGCGGAATGACAGTTTCTCCTAGTTGCATAGTGCGGCATTGCCAGTTTATGCATGTTTAATAGATATAAACATGTTCGCAAATTTCACAAATAAAACTGAAACAATTTAAAATGCCTTTAAATGAAAAAAATATCAAACAAAAAATAATTTTACACGTTTATTAATCTCAAATTATCTCAGAAATGCCAAGTGATGTTGCTAAATAAAATTTCGAAGTAAATTTAGGCTATTAAAAATGAAATAAATTTGAGGATATTAGAGCAAGCATTTAAGTATTTAATTAGTTATATATATATATATATATATAATAGGGGGCTCAATACATTTAAGTTTTTAATAGATTGCTAATTTTTAACGGCTCCAAATATTTGTATATGACATTTTTTCCTAAATTATAATTTTTGTTTTATTTAATAATTTTGATTTTTATAACTGTATTTAGATGTTTTTATTAAGGAGGAAAAAATGCATCGCGCGAAACTACATAAAATCAAAAAATGCACATTAAAGTATAAATTATACTAAAAAACAAGTTTTTTTAGCGCGTTTTTCACGTAGTGTAAAAAAAGCGCTATTAGGACGCAAATTTCGTCTTCGTTCCATATTTTGTCGTACCTTTTTCTCAGCCAATAAGCAACCGATTGACCTCGGGTTTTCGGCATTTGGTCGCATTTGTGCCCTAGATGAGCCGAATCATATTTAAATTTAATAATTTTTAAATTTAAAAAAAAAAATTTTATTTTTATATTTTATAATGTAATAAACGTTGCTAAAATTACTTGGCCATGCCAATGATTGATATCTTGTAAAGCTTTACTCCAAAAGCAATCAATAGCTTTTGTTATATATTTACAATACGTATTTGTATTTATTTTTAAATCAGATAGTACGCGACATGTTAAATTTAATTTCAGATTTATTGTAAGCACACATACTACATATATCCCAACACTTAAAATAAAAAATAAAGACTGAAGCTACAATTTAGGTGCTTTTGTAAATTTTCCTTTTTTTTAAATATTTTTTTTAGCTATGAATGCCTGTTAAGCAATTACATGTGTGATTAATGTATAGTTTATTGAATTCTATGTAAAATAATGCTTATGTTTCAAGTAAAAAAAAATTCAGCAGGGAAAAGAAAATATAAAATCATATTTTGGCGATATTTTTGACGACTTTTTGGCTATTTTGCCGCATTATTTTTGCGCTACCTATCATTGTGTGCCTCTCTTTGGAATGTAGAGCTCTATAAAGCCTGGCTGCTAAAAATCGCGTGTATTTTAGTTTTATTTGTTGTTCTATATAAGAAAAAACACAATAATATACCTCCAAAATATGAAAAAAAGGGTAAATGAAGCACACACACACAAAATGGTATTTAGGTAAAAATGAATGTTTGGTAATTTTAAAGTGTCGTATCACACTCTGTATATTTTTAGATTAACATAACATAAAAAATTAGTGCGATATTGCAAAGTTTCTGCAACATATTTTTTCTAAAAATTCAAAAAAAAAAAAAATAGAATGTGTTGCGTGGCGATTCAAAAAATTCGAATAAGATGTAAAAAACAGTATCATTAACTTGAACGAAACACGTTTTAATAAGTAATATTTAGTGGTTGATATAACAGATTATATTAATTGCCGTTTTTAACGTCATGTACAAGATCTGACATACTATGCATTATATTTTACAATCAGTTTTGCTAATAGTTGCCAAAACCGATTTCATGCTTTGTACGAATTCCTTTTTTCTTCTTAAATTAAATCCTGAAAGTGTTTCTTCTTTATAAACCTCATATATTATCTATTTAGTTTAAATTGGGTGAATAAGCCAGCCAAGGAAGTTGTTTGACCTTCAAAGTAAGATGCAGAGACTTGTTGGAAGATAACGTCATCCTGAAATAGATCTTCGGAGAATGGAATCATAAAATGTTCAAGTTCCACAATATATACTTCAGAATTTCCCCTTCCTGTCAAAATACATAGCTTTCCTAAGCTCTCTCAGCACTAATGCTTCCCAAAATCATGGCGTAGTTTTTAAACTCTGGACGTTTTAAGCAATCTTTAGTAAAAAGCTTCTCATTTGTCACTAAAAACGGATATCTTGATGACCGTGGGAAATGCAAAATGTCGATTAGTCGTTTAAAAAAAGCATTATTCCAGTCCTGCATACCCCACTACAGTATGTCCTTGCACTCCTGCGCTGTTATCTTGTTTACAAGTAAAAAGCAAACGAAAAAAAACGAGTACGGTTTTGCTCGTCCGTGATTGAAAGTCAAGTTCATGGAATTGTCCCAGTGTGGCAGATGTTTTGGCATCCACACTCTCCTGTTCTCGCCATTTCTACTTGTGAATCTCAGGCCCCTGTGTGAAACGGCTTTTCCCCTAGATGCATTTCTTTATTCTGTGCTGTCTTATGGGGCAATTCTTTTTCAATCACTTCTTTCGGAATTACTTTCAAAACTTTAATGTGTAGAATTGATTTTTTTAAAAACTAATTACTGTTCCGTTATAGTGATTCCTTTTTTTTCTGTTACCATCTGTTTTTCTCTCATTGATTGGAGACGAATCACAGTACTGCTGTTCGATATGTCATTCGTGTGGTCCATTTTTAATTCCCACTGTATAAAAGTTTACTTTCAAATAAACCTTTTTATGTGTAATATCTCTACAAAGGCTTCATTTGGATAAATTTCATCAATGACGTTGAACAATTACAAAATTTTACAAAAATTCTATATTTTGAATCGCTTTTGACGATATTTTTTTTTGGATTAATTTCGACATTTTTTTTATAAAATCTCAATTAAATTTTAGACAGGTGTAGACAATATATTATACTTTAGCTTATTGTTAATATTTTATAATTTTTTGTTTGACATTGCCCTTTACAGATTCCCTGCATTTTATAACATAATACAATAATTTTTTTTATTTTAATATTTTGTGGACTGGAACTTTACATACATGCACTATTTTGAAGAAAAATGGTTACTTTAAAAATAATCTGATCATTTCGAAATTTCTGTAGAGAATTTATTTGTACTAAGTGTGCAAATGATTTATTTTTGACCAATGAATGCTAACTTCGGTCATAATACGTTTTACTATTGTGCAACTCGCATTCGACAATACAAGACTATTTCGAAGACAATTGTAAGTGGTTAATCTCGTTATAGCGTTGCAATTCTCTAGAGACGCAATGAATAATGCCATTGCGACGGATTTATTAGTGCTGTTATCGAATGCCATATGGCCAATTAAAAGACTTTCAACGTAGTTGCATAGTTTAGATGCGTGAAGCTGATTGGTAATTCCGAGCAATACAGGTAGGCCGCCTCGTATACCATTCATACTCAGTTACGCAAAGGTAACGTCAGCAATGGCTTCAGAAAAGAATTTGTCAGGGGAATTAAGGTTCTGAAGTCCAAGTGCTCGATTGCGTACGATATGCCCCCGAACGGCATAATTGTCCGTTATTTAACATAATGCAACTTTTTCCGTATTACCCTTGGTACCTACAACCACCTCAAGGCTCTCAACTGTGGCGAAGTCACGCTTTACACAGATCTTTGAGACCTCTGACTTTAAACCACTGGCGTAACGCAAATATTAAGGCCCCCTGCGAAGTAAGGTTTCGATTCCCAAGCCGTCAGGGACGTCTTATAGCATGGGCTGACTGGGCCCGGGCCTCGTCCGAAATGGGGCCCTCGTCTCGTTCTCAACTCAACCTTAAGAAGATCATAATTCGAATAGTTTCAAAGGTCAAATGTTATTTCCGTTTGTATTTTCCAAAAAACTGGGAATTTCGGACGATATATCAACTGGCTACATGTGAAGACCGTCGTCCATGTACAGGCCTTGGCGTACCATCATACACCATCATTACTCATTCAATCAAAAGGCGGCAGTTGGTCGAACTGATACGTGTGATGTAAATCAAGCACATTTATTTGTTCCGGGTTATTGTTTGTATGAGTATTTGACAATGTGTATGCTATGTATTGTTTACTTTTAAGGGTCATAGGTGAGACTTATATTTGTGTAGGGGCCCAGGGCCTTAAGAAGTCTTAAGACGTCCCTGCAAGCTGTACTTGCAAGTGTGCAGCAATGAATCCCTTTTTAGTCCAGATGTAGATAATTATCTAATCCACTTGTGGAGGAGCCAAGGCCAGTGATCTCAAGCACAGCTTTTATATAACAGAAACATACAGCCATTAAGGGAGTGAGAAGTGATATCTCTTGCGACTGCAGGTCACCTCTAGTCATTCAGCGTACCATTTTAATAGCTCGATAATGTGTTATAAACATTCCATGGCCAGTTGCGCTATCTTTTAAGGCAAATTATTTTTACAAATTAAATTTAGTATCAAAATTTTTTCATGTATTTGTATTTTCATTTCTAATTTTATTTTAATTCATTTGAATAGGTAAATAAAGGGGAAGGTAGGCACTTTGAAACTATGTTTAACCATGCAACCTTGACTTTTAGAATTTGCTATTGTATTACTGTGTGTAGCTATTCTTCTTTGTTTTATTCTTGTTTGTAGTTATTCTTATTTTTCTAGAATTGTTTATATATTTTCTTGCTTATTTTTTAGCAATATATTATAATTATTACCCTTATCATATTGTCATTTAAAAACATTAAATTAACTAATCCATTAGCATCATAACTTATTTCCTTTAAATGATATTTTTGTCCCCACCCCAACTACGATTATACTAACGAAAATTAATTTAATTAATGAGAAATTTTTAAAAGGCTTCATTTTAATTAAACTATTATACAAAATGATCATTTTAATAGCAGTTTAATTAAACTGTTATACAAATTCCGATGTTGAAAATTGATTATCACTAAATCAAAAAATGTTACTCTATAAAACCTTTTCGTCTTTATGCATTATGTTCACAGTACATTTCATTGCATTATCATAGAAATAAAAAGATAAATGTATATTAATTCTGTGATTTATTTATTTAGCAAACTATCCTATTCTGCCATCGAAATATCTGATGTCAAAAAAAGAAGTCCCGGTTGATAAAATAAAGCTGCAGTACCACACCATGGAAAAACCAAAACAAAATTCAGGGGCTGATGCTCTGAGTTACACATTCTACGTTTTCATTTACATGGGAGTTACCATTCAACTGTGGCAAAATGCGAGAAGGTGGCTCTAGAATACATTTCCTGAAGAACTTATTGTTATTGTTCTGTGAACACTACAGCACCTCCATGTAGATCTCTAGTTTTGTGCGATATTTTTAAGTTAACTGTTATGTATTTTGTCTACTGTTGTTTGTGATGAAAGCACATCTCTAAGGCTAGTCTGTCACCCTTTAGTTTTTATAACATAGATAACTGCAAGGTGTCTAAGTATAGGAAAGGGAGATGCATGAGATATAGGAGCAGGATTTAATCTTTTATTGCTTAGTTTTCAATATACAAATAACTGTAATGAAAACGCACATTAGAAAAAGCAATTGGAATTAAAATTTTGAAAAGAAAACATTTCCCAAAAGAGAAAAAAAGCAGTATTTTGCAGAAGAATAGCTTTAAATTAACATAAACATTTATAAAATCTTTTAAATGAAAATTGTTATTGATAAATGATAATTCAGAACATTTAATAATTTTTAAAATACCCTATTTGTGAAAAATATGTAATAACCTTGGTATATAATAATCGGAAAATTTGCGCTTAGTACTTATTCGCTCTCACTCCAGCACATAAATTTTCAAATTCTTATGTATAATTAATAAATTCTGATTGAAAAACTTTAATTATGATTTCACAAACTATTTTACAGCAATACAAAACCGTTATTATATTACAATAAATATAATTTTTTTAAAAATACTTTTTCTTAGCTGCTATTTTTAATTAGTATACAAAATTCACATTTTTCTTTTTAATATAATTGAAGCAAATTGTAAACATTATAGCTCTAATCCTTTATTTCAATAATGTTCTTATAATTAAAATATTATTCAACAAATTACATGATTTAAATGAAAAGATAACATAACTATTAATCAAAGAGAGAAGAGAGTTTATTCCTCATTTTTTTTATTTAAGATAAGCTTATTTTTCGTTAGATATAGTATTGTTATTTATATTAATTAATATTTCAACAAAGATGTGAATATCAGTGGCGTAACAAACACCCCCGCAACCGATTCTAGGGGACCCAAAGTCTGACTGACACTAGGTACGGCTTGGGGACCAAACCTGACTTTGCTAATATTCTGCGTTACGCCGCTGGTATTAAGATTATTTTTATGGGAAGGATTTATATTTAAAAAAAAACAAATCAAAAAGTGCCGAGGTGTAATCTTTATTCAAAAATTAAATATCTTAGTGTATGGGGGGGGGGGATGTAGTTAAATCCGCCTTTCTTGTGTACTTCTACTGTGGCAAGTATGTAAAAATTCTCTTTTTTTTCTGTACCTAAATATGAAAAATACATAAAACTGTGAAATGTATATTTAAAAGGTAATTAACAATTACAAATAAATATATGAGACAAATGTGATATATATTTTTATGAATATGATTATTTATTATTACTTAAGGCGATGGATCGTTCCACATATAGAGCATACATTAAATTTTCTAAGGAACTACCCTGTAAATTGAAGTGTTTCAAAACATTTATTTTGTTACCGATATGCTAGAATTACCTTGGCAAAATATTTACATATAAAGTACCTTTGAGATAACCTTACATTTCTTATACAATGATAACGGATTGCCATATATTATTAAAACCACTAAAAGAAAGTTAAATAAATGAAAAATATTGATAAGAGTTCCATTAAAAATTCATTTTTGATTGATGAACCAAATTAAAATAATGTATTTAAATATATTTTTCAGCCAATTTCTTAGTATGATTCCCAATACGTTAGAAACTTATGAAAAAAACCAAAATCATTTTCTCTAAAATTCTTTTAAAATTGAAATAGTTTGCATTACTACATTATTGTTCCACATTTTATTTCATTATAATGTGTGAATAATACAAGGAATTTATTATTTTTCAATGAATTTACACATTAGTTCAATAACAATTTATTTAAAGAAAAGGAACAAATCATTAGCAATATTTCTATTTTCTCAAAATTACCGTAAAATCCGGCATATAACGCGCACCTATACTTTCATGCTGAGTTTTTTAACTTTTAAGTATATTCGTCGTATAACGCGCACGAAGTATAACCCTTTTTCACGAAGAAGTCTGAAATATTAGTATACATTGCTCTTATGTTTTCAAGTCATTTATTCGAGGTATTATCAAAGACTTTTGAAAAAATAGTATACTTCCTTAACTACAACTCTTGTAGTTCATAATGCAAGTCGGTATTTCGAAAATATAGCAGTAAATTTTTCTTATGTTCATCTTTTTTGTTATTTTTAAAGCTATCGTTTTTATAGCCGGCGTATTTTGTGTTCAAAGGGCGCGTTAAAAGCCGAATTTTATGGTATATAAATATATTGATATTCTCAGTCTCATTTTAGCAGTAAAATTTTATCTGCTTGTATTAAAGATGCATTAACTATTCATACATATTTCTAAAAGGTTATTTAAAATAATAAATGCTATTAAATATTAAAATTAAAAGCAATTAGCTTACAAAATGTAAAAAAATAGTAGTTATGATATGTAGTTTCTCTTTCAAAAGAAAGAATTTATTTTTTTAAAAATATTAATTTTAGTCCTAAGATCATTTAAAAAGGCAGATTTAAACCATTTTTGTTTCCTATATAGAGATTATTTTTCAATTTTACATAACCTGTTTGATTTTAAGAATAATTTAATATCAAACAATCAACATTAAACAAATTATTTTAAAATACATTATTTTCTTATGTTATTTAGAAGTGATCTATCGAAACTAAATGTTTTGAAAAGAAAATTAAATAAACAATATTAAAAATATCAATCTGTATTTACACAACACTATTAAATAAGACAAGATCATTGCAAATGAAGCATTTTATTAATGATTTGTTTGACACATAAAGCTCCAATGTGATAGGCAACACAATTCATACCAGGCACTTAACAATCAGAAACAGTATCATATGAAAAATAGTGCATATTAAATATATTTTATCCTTTATCACACATATAAACTACATTAGAGTACATTTGTACCAAAAAATATAAACCAGAATGTACAAGACTTGTAAGAACATACCAAATATCTGCATAGTTAGTTATTCTGAGAGTGCAGTGCATTAATCAAAACATGCAGCACAAATCTATTTCAATAAAAAATTTAATGCCATTTTTTTAAAAAATAGTATACTACATCTATACGGCTTTGCATGTAAAAAAATACATAGTATAATAAGACAAATATACCACTATCTTATAAATTCAAAAAATATCAAATACATTGCTTACCTAAGCAATGTAATTTATAAAATAAATTGAATAACTTTATATTCATATATTTTTGATATTTTTATCAAAATTATTTTATTTCAATCAATTTTTAAAGATGTATAAATGTATTTAATCTTCAAATGTAAAACCTATTGCATATCCAGTTTCAAGCAATTAAATATCTCAAGAAAATTTTTCTATTTATATTTTTTTAAAATTTTATGTTAAATATAATTTTTTTTTTTTTTATTTTTTGAAAAATGAAAATTTTTAACATTTATAATTCAATTCAAAATCTAATAAAAAAATTTCAAATATAATTTTTCAACAACATAAGTATAAGTGCTTTTTATTTTTGTAATTAAAGTATTCATAAAACTTAAACCAGAAAATTAATTTAAAAGCGAAACAATTTAAAAAAGATGTATTATTGCTTAGATACCAATCAGTGCACAAGACAAACATGTAAATCAAGGTAGAGAAAATAAAACTATTTAAAAAATTACAGAAGGATAAAGCATTGAAAAAATTTTTACAATAATTCTCATAATCTGATTTTAAGATTAGAAACACCTGTGATTAATTTATCAAAATTACTTATATTTTAAAAAATAAAATTGCTGCCAAAAATCATTACAAATTTTGCTAAAAGTCTGAAATTTTAGGTCACAAATCCTTACAAAATTATACTCATCATACATTATTATTATACAAGATATTCATATTTATAAAAGACAAGACATTTAGATACTACATTGTTCTACAAAAATTTTCACAACACTATACAAATCAACATTAAACGTATTTTTGATATAATTAACAACCTTAGAGTGTTTTCATTCTAATTTAGCACAATGTGCATCAACAAGAGCTAACATAAAATTAAGGGTCAATTTAATTTTCATAGCAATGTACAAAAAATTTTGATTTTCTTTTTAAGATCTAAATAATACATTTATCAAAAGTTGGATTAAAAATGCTTTTTATTCCAAAAACAAAAAGTCTCACATGAGATATATTTTCTTAAAGTATGAATAAGTTAAATCGTGTATATCTATTGTTTATTAAAGTTGTATTTTGAGGTTACACTAGAATTATTGGTGGCAAACCATGTAATTTTGTAACATGGTCAAGTGACAAGGGCAACATTGAACCTTACTAGAACAGAATTAGTATTTGTATCTCGAAACTTTCATACCATATCAAAGAGAAAATTTTGAGCCTCAATAGATTTAATATCCATCAGCCCCTCTAAACAGTGAATCTTTAATGGCACCAAGACTCAAAACCACAACTCAACAAAGCTCATCCCCAATAGATGGCCATAAGTCCATATTCAAACTCTTTTGGATAGCATACATAGAAACAAGCTCTATGTAACAAATTTCATTCTTATATTCACATGAATAATTATCTTATTTATCTAATGGCAAGACAGGATCCCTTCATATAATCAAAATAATGCATTAAATCAATTTGTTATGCATTTCAAATACAACTACTGAAGAAATATTTGAGGGAAAAATACAATAAAAATTGAGATTAAAAAAACAATGTAAATCCTTTACTTTGAAGAAGTAGCATTTGTACACATTTAGAATGAACGCACTGCATGACCAGAAAAAGACCAGCTTCATTCATATAGAGAGCTGCATGAATTCATTTTTTGGCTTTATCATCTTAAATAACACAAATGTTTTTAAAAAGTCATAAATAGGCCAAATATTTACAAACACAAAATTAAAAAAAAATGAAACATGAACTGAACAACTTGATGAAATGTTTGTACAATATATTACAAGTAGGATTTTAAGCTACCAAAAGAAACAAAATTAACTAGCAAGAACATTATGCAAATTAAAATAATGTCCCTTTCTGTTTAACAGTTCTTGATGAGATCCTTTTTCAACAACTTGTCCACGATGAATAACAACTATCATATCAGCTTTTTGAATTGTAGTTAACCTGTGTGCAATAATCAAACATGTCCTTCCACTGCTGGCTTTATCCAAAGCTTCTTGAACAATCTGCAACACAAGCAATAAAAAGTTAGACTTACTTATATATTTATTCTTTTAAATATTATAATAAAATATATCCTCCATTCAATCATTAATTATAGTCTATGTAGAAGATAGGAAGAATGTTTCACATTTTCTAAAGATGATATTTCTATAATTAAAAATGAAATTATCAGCTTGGTGCTATTTGTTGAATATGTCACTTTTTTTACTGATTTTATAAAATAAAATCTGCATCTATGTTTTTTCCACATTTTTCAAAAATAATGTGATAAATACTTATTTCACCCTAAATTTTGCATTATTTCAAGCAATATATATGTATAACTGTACAACATGCAAAAATTTTCTAACTGTAAGTAATGGGGATACTATTCAAGTATAAGTCACCTTACAAAAATCAACCGTAAATTGTAATTTTGTGTGTTGAATATAAAGAGATAATTCTTATATTATTTATTATAATAAGATCTCCATTAGTATTGAAATTTTCAAACACATTGAAAGGCAATAAATAATTCCAGTATGAAATTAAATTCCTCTATTGAAAATCATTTCAAAGGGAAATATTTTTATTATAAGTTTAATACAAGTATACAATTTTTTATAAAGAAATGTTCAGCAGATTTAAAAGAACATTATTTGAACTCTTAAAAAATTAAAACACAACACAGACTCATAATTGCTAGCAACAATATGAAAATATAACAAAATATTCAAATTGTATTTTTTCCACTTCTGAGTAAATACTTTGTGGTAAGGATACAGAACAATAATGTACACAATACTAACATATAATAACTAAAATGTCTAGAAATGTCTGAGTCCATTCTATGAAGCTAAGGTATAATATACATGTAATAATATTATTTTTACATGAGAACCCACATTATTCAAAAAATTATTTAATATAAAAAGAGAAATGTTTCCAAAACAAGGAAAAACTGCAAAACTTTGTCATATGAATTTTTGTATTCCATTTCATTAAATGAAAAAAACTGGAAAAATATATTAAACAAAATTTATTCAAACAGATTGTATTTGAAATATTTAAGGAAATATTAAAAATTAATTTAAAAATTACCTTTTCACTTTCAGTATCCAATGCTGATGTTGCTTCATCCAGCAAAAGTATCTTTGGATTTCGCAATAAAGCACGTGCTATTGCAATTCGTTGTTTCTGACCACCACTTAATTGTGCACCTTTATCACCAACTGGAGTGTCATAGCCCTGAAATTAAATTTAACACAACTATATAGTTATAAAAATAATCATAGAAACTGTAGAGATATAACACAAGTTTAAAAAAAACATGCAATTAATATAGTTATATTATGAAAATTTTAAATGGAGACCACACAAATAGAAATATTCTCATTTTTAGTCTCCATTAATTTAAAATGAAAATGAAAAAAAACCGCAGTTACAAATTCTCATTTTAAATGTTCTCTTTTCTTTTTACAAAATGTTCTTTCATTTAAAAAATCATTGTAAATTATAAGGAAATATACTGAAAAATATTCATAAAATATACCTGTGGCAAGTTTCTAATGAAGTTGTGAATGTTAGCCTGCTTGGCAGCTTCAATAATTTCATCCATTCCAACTTTTCTTGAATTATCACCATAAGAAATGTTTTCAGCAAGACTGTAACTGAATAGCACTGGCTCTTGTGACACAAGGCCAATATGAGATCGCAAATTTGCAACATTCATGTCTTTCACACAGGCATCATCTAACATCTACAATGAAAGCATTTTTTAAGGAATTAGAATTAGCTTTTGTTCCTGAATCGTTTTAAAGTCAATTTAAATACTACTAAAGAAAAAAATCGGAATATATTTTCTAATAAAAAAAACCTTTTTACACAACATGATTCAGCATGAATTACTTGTCTAAGAAATAAATTTATGATTGAGTAAAAATTAATATTTTTGTTTTCATTTTTCAATTGTTAATGAGCTTGATATTCGATACAAAAGTGATTATACAATTTAAAGAAATATCATTTATGCTAATAATAGTAAAAAAATAGTGAAACAGTCAATTGTGATATTAATGCAATATTTTAAAAAATAATTTTAATTTTACAATTAATTATGACTAACACTTGATATGTTGCCTATACTAGCAACATTTCTAAAAAATATAATAAATATTGGTTATATTTAACAGTAATTAAAACTGTTAAGAACTTATACTTTTCTATTAATTCTATGAATCATTAAAACCAATTTATATAAATTAATTTTTTTATTTGAAATGATATTGAAGACATGCAACTGCGTTTAGTACTAGAAATTACCAAAGAAAGCAAAGATTAATTAAAAATTTATCTTCTTACCACATCCCCTTGAAGAGTATCATAAAATCGTTCAATTAGCTGTATACAAGTACTTTTTCCACAACCACTGCTACCAACAAGAGCAACCGTTTGGCCAGGTTGAATTTCTAAGTTAAGGCCCCTCAGAATTTTTACTTTTGGACGGCTTGGATAGTTGAAGCGTACATTTTTAAAGCGTATGTAACCTTTGACATCATCCTGTATAAATAATGGAAAAAAATAGTAAAACTTTTTTAAAAAAAAAAATCCTATAACACATTAATCATGAATAAATATTATTGAAAATTACATTATTTTAGTCTTCTACATACAGACAATAAATACATATGAAATCGTATAAAGATACATGTGCATGTATGCATGAAAAAGTTTATAGCCCTATGTTAAAAATGGCTTAAAATGATTCAGAATCAGCATACTACCACAAATTACTATTTATATACAACAAAAATTGTTGTAAAATTATACAGATAAGTAAAAATAAAACTTTGTGGTTTCTTTCAAAATTAACAAAATCAATCACTTTTCAGATATACCTGTTAGAAACCAGCAACAGAAAATTATTAGAGCAATTATGGCAATTTTTCTCACTTCAAAATTAAACAAACAAAAAAAAGAGGTTATTTCTACCAATTTATGAAGAATCAGAGAAAAACAAGCAAAGAGTAAAAGAGAGTATTCCAAATATATTTTTACAAACTTCAAAAATGGTTTTTTTTTTCAATTATAAAAATAAGGTAAAATATTTATTAACCTGAAAGCATTAAAAAAAAACTCAAAGTATTTTGATTTCTGAATTTCATTGAATGAATTGCCTTTCTACTCCAACAAAATTGTTAATTATTATAAAGAGGCAGAATAAAAGTATCAAAAAACTTTTATTCATACATAATCTAATACATTACATAATCCAATAGTTTAGATGTAAGAATTTTCAAAATTTTTCCTAACATGTTTTAAAATTATTATTATTACTTTTATATTTAAAAAAGAAAATGAGTCTCACCAGAAAACGGCCAGCCTTAGAAAAGGCATCAATTTTAGGCTTGATATCCAAAAGTTTAAATATTCGAACAGCAGCTATTTTTGCTTTTTGATAATCAGGAGCAAAGGCTACAGCTTGACCAACCATGGCCGTTCCCAAAATAACTGCTTCAATCACTCTAAAAAATTTTTTCATTCAAATTAGGATGAAATAAATATAAAATGTATTCTTTTTAGCTAAAATTATTTTGTATTTTAAAATCCACTAATATACATTGTATAAATTACACAGATAGATAAAAATATGCATACTTTTTGAAGAAAAAAAAAACTATATTTAAAATTTCGATAAAGAAAATAAAATATATAAAATTTTTAATATATATAATAACAAAATATTTTCATGAAAAAAATATTATAACATTAAAATTTATGAATTATTTAGAATCAAAATTTAAATTTCCAAACAATTTACATACTTAAAAAGATCAGGATACGTTAAAGCTCCAGCTGCAACTAAAATGCTTCCATAATACATAGATGTAGAATATGCAAATGAAGGTATACTTTGTGCAAAACCAAATGTAAGACCTCTTATTTGAGAATTCTTCCTGGATTTCCTGGATAAAAGAATATTTTCAAACTTACTATATACTCCCAGCAGCAAAAATAAATTAACAAATATACAGCTAAAGAATTTGATAGATTAAAAAGCAGTAAAAAATATTTTAAGTTGATGCTGAAAACACTTAAAATCTTTTTTAAATTACTTATTATGAAATTATTTACTGTAATCAACTTTTCATTCATATTCATAATTCTGTGTAACTTTAGAAATTTATCAAAATTGGGAAAAAATAACATTGTAAGGAAACATTGTTTACGCAAAATTCGAAAAGAAAAGAAAGATAGAATATACTTCTATTGACATCACACTACGCAAAGCAATTTCATATCATACACCAACCACATAATTTATAGATGACACTTCAAGTTTCATTCATAAGCTGTATGAAGTACAGAAATATTTGAATCTTATAAGAAATATTAATAATAACAAATGCACTTACTTGTGAGGTTCATATAAAGCCCCCCTAAATTGTGTATAGAATGATTCTTCCTGATGCAGTGATGCAACAGTTCTAATGCTTTCAATAGCTTCAATAGCAATCTGAGAACAAAAATTAATTGTAAATTCTATCACATAATTAAAAATCAAATGTGAAAGTTGAATCAAACAACCAATAAAAAATATGGTAAATATTTTTAAAAAAAGTTTCTATTGAATAAAATATTGAATGTCATTAAAAGAAATTATTTGTACAAATGAATGAGAAACAGTATTTTTTCAGCAATCATAATTATTTTAACAAAAAAGTAAAAATGCTTTAAAACAGAATAATTAAAAGAAATATCTAAGTATTCAAAAAAGTACACATAACAGCTATCTCACCTTAGAAGCAAACTCAGTTCCAGATTTTTCATTCAACATATGCCCACTTATAACACGACTTTCAAAATAAGTAGCTAATAAAACCAATGGAATAAAACATAATACAACAATCCCTATTTTATAGTTGTACCACAATCCAATAACTATTGCTGCAATGAGAGTAGAAAGAGCTTGTAAAGCAGTTGATATACGAGACCCAGTAGCCTAAAATGTGGAATTAAAATGGTAAGAAACATTACATTGACATTCATGATAGGTAAATATAATACAAACATCTTCATTTAAAAAAGAAAATATACAATGAAAAGAAAATAAATTCAAGATTGACTAAACAGTACTTCATAGAAAGCTTAAATTAAATCACTATCAATGTTTTCTACAGAATATGTCTAAGGATGATAAATTTAAGATAGAAAACCAGAAGAAATGCAAGAATTAACCCCTTTAAAATATAATTATAATGCTTCTAGCAATAAGTAAAATTAAAAATAGTAATTTTTCAGTATCATATTAAAATATTTTTATCTTCTGTAGTGTATCATTTTCTACTTACTGGCATATAAACCTAATGATATGTTAAAACATAGATATATGGATAACATACTGATCATATTACATGCAAAAATCAGTATACAACATAAATTTTATTTTATATTCATTTCATTAAATTATTAAACATATTTACCCCTTGAACACTTGAAGCATCAGAGGTCAGTCTAGTACATAATGATCCAACTGAGTTTGCAGGGTCATCAAACCAAGACATATCCTAAAAATTATACATAAAACATATAAAAATATACATTACTACTATCACAAATTTTAATCATGTAAATGAATGTGTTATTTTGCTTTTTAAATGTAAAATGAATACCATAATACTTCCCAAGATTAAATTGTAAATGATAGTATAAACATAAAAAAAGTGATGCATTAAATAAATAAACTAAAAGTTCATATATAATTATTTTATACTTTTTAACAATCTAAGAGTTAAATTATAAAATAAAAGAATGATTTTCTGAAGCAAATACACAATACTTTTCTCTTATTTAAAAATTTTAAATATGAGAAAAGTATTGTATTTGCTTCACAAGTCTTTCTTTTATTTTATAATTTAACACTTAGAGTAGATAAACATAATGCAGTGATGTTTAATTTACACAAAAAAATTATTAATATATAAATAACTAATAACTTTTGGTCTTGTCCAGTTTTTAGTCTTTGGTTTTGATGCAGTATTGTTCTTTGACAAAAGGATTGATGTAAATGCTTTGATTTGTGATTTTGCTATATGAATCAACAACATATTAATAGTTATTACATTCTTTTAACATCCTCTCCCCTCTCCCCAAATTTTTTATAAATCATGAAAAATACTTTTTTGAAAGGGAGACAAGAGAAAAAAGATCCAAGAATACTTTAGGGAAAAAACTAGTCTTGAAATTTAAACTAATTTTTTCTTATAAGATACGATTTTAATTGAAATTTATTTTTTAGAATATGATTAAATATGGAGGAAAACGATGGATACAGTACATAAATTTTTTTTTTTGATAAAGCGTTTGTAATGCATTATAATTCATTTGTGAGAAAATACAATTAAGTTCTAGAAAAAAATGAAACATCTTACCTGACTAATGATTGTAGTAAAAACCATTTTTCTAAGCCTGGAAGTCAACTTTTCACCAGCAAGAGAAAACATGAATGTCTAAATAAATACAAACAAAATTATAAATCAATGCAATTAACCACATTTAAAAATTAAAATAACAATACTGGTGTAAAATGCTTTAAAAACTAAATTAATTAGATTATAAACTTTTATTAAAAAGCACAGCCAATAAAAGAAAATTATTACTTACTTGTAAGAAACAGGCTATGAAAGCTGATATTGCCATTCCAACAAATGCAAGAGAATAATATGATATGTCTGTCAAAATTCTTTCATTTTGTTCAGCAAGTATCTGTCAAATATAAAAATTAATTAATAACTGTTTTTACCAAATCTTAAAAAGTTAGTTAATGATGACAAATATGTATAATTTTATTGTACTAGTAATTTATCATTATATAAAATTAATTTATGGATAGTGTAACTTTTTTTTGGAACTTATGAATAAAATGGATTTCAAATAAAATTTATAAAAAAAAGTTCGGAAAAGATATGGTTATACTCTTAATTATATTATTTAGCTGATACACCAATCTTTCATTTACTTTTAAAATAATACAAATACTTTCAATTATGCAAAAAGATAATTTTAGATCGAAATTTCATGTTAAAACATTTAAGAACAAAATGTGCTTTTTATTTTCAAATTTTCAGATGGATGAGTCATATGCTTAAATGAGAAATACATTTCAATATACATGACATTCGTCCCATCGATTCACAAGAAATCCAATACAAGATCAAACAAATTACAGAATTTTAAGTTAGCTGACATATTTTCAAAACTGAAAACATATCAATCTCTCATAATCTCTACAATTCAGAATTTAACAAATTTATGTAATTGTTATAAAAACTAAATTTGCAAGTTACTATTGATCAGTATTTAAGTTAATTCCCAACAAGTAATAATTAAATTACTTAAAGGATTGGTGCAAATTTTAAAGAAGCATTTTAGTGAATCTTTAGAAATTAATTACTTAAATAGCTTTACATAAGCAGATACTAATCATATATGAAGAAGGCTCACTTACTCCAAGAATATCACCAAAAACAATGCCGTAAATTGGAGTAAAAAGACCCATGATGATTGCAGCAATGCCACCAACCAGCAGATATGGCCATTCAGGAGCACACATCTTTAATAAACGAATCTTAGATGGTTCAATTTCTTTTAATTCTTCATCCTCTTCCTAAAATAAGAATAAATTAAAATTAAAAAACAACAATAAATATAATTAAAATATGAATATTTTACAAATTTTATTTCTTGTATTATTATATAAAGCCAAAACATTGTCGATTTTCATGTATCAGTATCCCATTCTTCCCAAGAAAACTTTCATTTTAACTTCCCTTAATATTTATTGTTTTTAACAATTGTTTCGATTTAATGTTTAGCACTAAATATCATAAATAATAAAAAGTACAATATTGCAAAAATTTTCATTAATTAATCAATGGTAATATAACATGTATATAGATATAAAAAATTTTTACATTCTTTACTGACATGTCTTTATTTCTCTAAATATATTAAAATGATTAACCTTTAACTGCCATAAACCAATTTAATCTCACAACTTCTGTGGTGCATTTCAAACAAATATTTGTCCTCGTCCCATCTGAAGAAAACTAACTTCAATATAAAAAAATTTTGTAAGCTTCCCAAAATTTCATTATTTCCATTTCATAAATACAACTTAACCAATACAAAAAACAGATTTTATTTTGAAATTTTACTTTTTGGATTAAAAAAATAAACGATGAAAAGAGCATTTATGGTTACAGGTTATAGAGTATAAATGACCATATAAATAAAGATTAATTTTATGATTAGTGTTTGTCATCTTTTTTGTATTCTTGATAAAAGGATTATTTTACATTAATTATATAAATTACATTACATATTTTACATTAATTATATTTTACATTATTAATCTAATATATTTTACATTATTAATCTATATATATATAATGAAAATTATTCTTAATAATTCTTAATTATAAATAAAATATTTATTTATATATGTCAAAAATAATTCTACAGTTCCAAAAAAGATTTAAAAAATTTATTTAATTCTTTTACTTTTTTTTTTTTAACAAACTGCACTTTTGAGCAAACATAAATTTTGCATACCAGATCAGCTGATTTAATTCTGTTGCTTTTAGCTGACAAAGTTCTTCCAACATTTCGTGGTAAAGAAGAATCAGAATTATATGATCCTGAACTCAGAATACTCATTTGACGATGAAGAGATGCTGGTAAACTTTCTTCTAATATATCATCATCAGATTCGTCTTCTTCCTCTTCTTCAGATTCCTTAGTCTACATAAATTATATATATTTTGTTTTAGATAATTCAATAATATATACATATACATTGATATTTCATCCAAAAAATAAGTTTTAAAAAAGAAGATACAAAAATTTAATCTTTTTAAAACAGAAAAATGATCAACTAATAAGTTAATCTTTACCTGAGCTGTAACTAACTGGTAGTAAATTCCTTGTTTTGCCATCAACTCTTCATGAGTACCTATTTCATGTACAACACCATCTGATAAAGCTACTATTTTATCAGCAGTTCGAATTGTTGATAAGCGATGAGCAACTATAACAGTTGTTCTACCTTGACTAGCCTGTTAATGAGAAAAGTAATATTCAAAATACAAAGAGAACAAAAATAATTTTGGGTAATAGGAGAAAAAAATACATAATTCAGCACAGTTAAGTATAGCATTTTGATACATGATGAATTGCTGCATTATTAAATAAGTTATTAATTTATATTATTGCTAAATGTGATATCAAAGTTTGATACCATTGAAAATACTAAATCTGTAGTTTTATGAAATGTTATTCTCTACAATTATAGTCTAACTCTTCTTAATGTAAAAAAAAACCAAGCATATATAAATTTTCAAAACTTAAATGATCAAATGAATATATATATATTTAAATATATATAAAATAAATCACACAATTATAATTAAGCAAACATTCAAAATCATATGAATCCCAGAGTACGACATCCCATTTCAAAATATCAATGGCGAATAAAAATAATGAAGATCCAACATTTTCAAAAATTTATAATATATATAAGTGCAACCTCGGACTTAGAACCGATAAGTGGGGTTAAACTAGTTTGATGGCGCCAACCTTCCCCTATTGCAACTTGGTAAACTAATCTGGAAATATCCAAATTCTCAAAAATTTAAAACTTAAAAAACTTTTCTTTTAAAAATTTTTTTAAAAAAATCTTTTTTCAATACCTAAAAAATTAAACTATTTGCCATTGCATTCTGAAAGATGTAACATAAAAATGTTAAAATGCTAAGACAACTAAGTGCATAATAAAACAACCTATATATATATATATATATATATGAGAAATGTTTTTTAGATATTAGTTTAATTTTTTGGCTGATATTAAAAATTAATATGTAAAAATAATACTGAATAAAGAAATAATCACTGGTTAAAAGTGGAATTTGGATTAAAAAAAATAGCTCCCAGCCATATAAAAATTTTCCATAGCACTTCAGTTGTAATTGTAGTTCATAAATCTAAAAAACCACATTTTAGTAATACAATTTTTTCAAATTTTATAAACTGCACCTTTCAGATTTTCTGGTTTTGTAACAAACTTTTCAAATATAAAAAATATAACATCTTTTTTAATTCAATAAAATTCTTAAAATTACAAATTAATATATCTTCTATTTAATCATTAAAAATATTCAGATTTTGTTTAATCTGAAAAGAATATATACCTGATCTAAAGCTGATTGTACAATAGATTCACTTTCAGTATCTAAAGCTGATGTTGCTTCATCCAAAAGTAAGATTTTGGGATTTTTGATCAAGGCTCTAGCAATAGCAATTCTTTGTTTCTGCCCACCACTAAGTTGAGTGCCTCTTTCACCAACCAGTGTATTATATTTCTAATAAAAATAAAAATTAAATTAATTTTTCTCAAAACATATACTGCAAAATAAATGAAAATAAATTTCATTCAAAATTAGGGGAAATATCATAAGTACATTAAAAACAAGATATTTTCTTGGAAAATTTAATCAAATTTTAAAAAGAAATTCTTTTATATTTTGCATTAATTAAAATTATCCTAAATGTTTTTAAGTATTCATAAAAACAATTTGTAATATAATTAATAAATTAGATTAACTAATTTAACAATAATAATATTACAATTCTTAAATTGTAAATTTATGTTAAAATTTACTTATAAACATAGAAGCAAACAAATACCATTTAAGTTAAAACTGGATTAAAACATTCATGTTTAAAATGTTATGAAACGGAAAGAGCATTAGAAATTACCAAAATAAAGTTGAATTTAAAAAATATTTTCACTTACTAATGGCAAAGCTTCAATAAAACTATGAACGTTTGCCAACTTTGCAGCTTGTACTACTTCCTCTTGTGTAGCTCCAGGTTTTCCTAAACAAATATTTTCAGCAATTGTTGTAGAGAATAATACAGGCTCTTGACCAACAAGACCTATATGATCTCGTAACCATCCAACATTTAAGTCTTTTATGTTATGTCCATCAAGCTCAATCTGGAAAATAGGATTTTTTTAAATATATTTAATAACAATTGAATACAATGAAAATGTCAAAAATTTAAGCATATATAAGAAAGGGTTTAAAAGATTGTTATGATATATGCTATAAAATAGCTCTTACACATACAGCTACATTCCTATTTTAAAAAAGAATATAATGCATTTTTATAACATAAATTCAAATAATATATAATTACAGAAATTCTTAAATATTTTATATTGATAATTGTTTGAAAAAGGAATTTAAAAAATATCATTAGAAAATACGAAACACTCTTAAGTAGTTGTAACAAATTAAAAAACATGTGTATTGTTGGTTCTACACAAAACATACAGGAAACATTTTTACCATCTATATTTATGCTATATATAGGACCATTCATCCCCAAATATTTAGCATCATCTATACATGTCATAAAAGAATATTCAGAGGAGAGAATATTTCCATACAAATACCTGCAGTGAATATGAATGAATGGTGTGAACTTAGTGCAGAGAAAAGAGGGTAGAGATTGGGATTATTGGAATTTTGTGCATTCAGTCCATAACATTTCCAAAAAAAGTTTAGATGCCAAGCTCTAGATGTTATTTTGAAAGGGAAGAAAGAGGGGATATTATAATATGCCAAACTAAATCAATATGACAAATAATTGAAAGACAGGGGCCCTCAAATTCTAAAAGGTTTTGTTGAAGGGAGACTGCAAGGTTTTCTTAGGAACAGTGGTAGAAAACTTTCAACTGGGGCTTTGTCTAGTCATGTAAATGATCCTACACACACACTTTCTGCTTGGAGACCACAGCTCTCGGCTTTCATGGCGAAGCAACAGTTTTCAAGCTAAATATTACTTATTGCAATACAACCTGTCAATTACAATTATCTAAAAAATATTGCCACTTGACTCAACAATTTAAAATCCTTTTATGTAGTGATGAATCACATTACAAGTTCTGGCAATTTGATTAATGTGTATGGGTTTAGTAAATGTTCAACAAACATCATTTACAGGACTGTGACATACTCACAATTTAGAGAATGTGGTATCATAGTCTGGTTCTGTTTTTCATGAAATGATCTTAATCCTCCTACTTAATTCCAAGAACCATGAATGTAAAGATGTGTGAAACAGTTCTACATTTTACGCTACTAACATACTGCACTTTGGTATTGGCTCATATCTGTTTCAGAAAGACAACACAATACTCTTATCTCATACAACAATATGACATCAATAACATGCAATGTTAGAATACAGATGTGGACAAACTGAATTGGCCAGCCCAGAGAGGAGATCTTAACCCCATGGAACACCTTTGGGATGAATTAGAATGTTGATTTGGAACTAAGTCAATTTGGTTCAAAAAATGTCACTTGGCCATTAACCAGTTTAAAGGATAAACGAGGCAAGATTCTTACAGAAATGCATCAATAATTGGTGGAAAGTCTTTCTTGAAGAAATGCAGATATTGTGGCAAAAGGTGACTCTACATGATACTTAAGTCATACTGGGTCCAGATTGACTTAATAACAAGGAGTGTCTGGTGACTAATGCCATAGTGGAACAACACATTTCCAAATTATTTAAAACAAAAATTAAATTTAATCACATATTTTGATATAAAAATGAAATGAATTCTGGACAAGATTCTGATACTTACATTTCCTTTTTCTGCGTCATAAAATCTCTGGATCAACTGAATAATGGTACTTTTACCACAACCACTAGGACCTACAAAAGCAACAGTTTCACCTGGAGTTATATCCAATGTTACACCTCTCAGAATCTGTAAGAAAAATGAATAAATAAAAGTCACAAATAAATAAATCATTTTATATTAGTTATTTTTTTGTAAGTTATTGAACATTTACATACAGGAACATCTGGACGAGCTGGATATTTGAAGTAAACATTTTTGAGAGAAATGGTACCAAAAAATGATTCAGGCATTTTTCCACTTTTAGAACTGCTATCAATTGTAGGTACCTGCAAAGAAATATAAATGTAAATACATGTTATCTAAAGAGCATGTTACATGTATAGAGAAAAAAACATTGTAAAATATAACTTTTTGAAAAACATGAATTTATTTATCACAGTATTGAAGATGATTTATAATTAGCAAATTATAATTAAGCTGTAAGGAAATCATATAATTATATAACACAAATTTTAAATTAAAAATAATTTCTTTCTATACATTTTTAAATTAAATAAAAAGAATCTGATTTGATCCATATTTAAATAAGAAATTGAGTTAAAAGAATATTATTCAGTACATTTAATTACTGATATTTATGTAGCAGTAAAATACCCAAAACTGCATCCATTTTTCAATAAATTTTAAAATAAAGCATTTTTTAATTTAAACCTTAGTCTTTTTGTATTTGTTAAATTATACAGACTTAATTTTAAAAAGTCAGAAACAAGATTTTCATTTGTGAAAGAGAGCAAAAACAAAGTAAAGCAAGAAAAGAGCTTTTTTGACTATATATTGATTGATTGATGTATGAAAAGTATTTCTTTGATCAACTGTATAAAGTACAATTAATCCCCTGGTGTTTATACTTTGCACAAAAAATTAATTGATTTGTAATTTCTTTTTCTTTCCTCTAAAAAACAATGCATGAAGTAGTAAATCTTGTAACAGTGAAAGGACTTTTTTAATGTATTTAACATCAAATAACACTTAAATAGAAAATGTGAAAATAGTACAGTCTGTAAATAGCAAAAAAAATATATATATTTAAAGCATCCAATAGGAAAAAAAAGATATCCATTTCTTATATTTCATGATGACAAATGTGTGGTACTTACAGTAACTACCTATTTACAGTATATATATATAATTTAAAAGATAAATAGACAATAACAATTCAAAGTAAATGTAGTTTAATGAGTAATGAATAATTCTATATAATTAGTGCACATAAATAAACATTATAAATTTACCATTACCAGTTTTGAAAGTGCATTATTCAAAGAAAACATCAAACTAATTTTTTAAATAAAAATTACAAGAAGTACATTAATATACTTACTCTTTCAATAATGGAAAAAACCTTCCCTGCAGCTCCTCGTGCAAGAGCAAACGCTTCAAAATATGGAGCAGTTTGTCCAATGCCCATAGCTCCCAACATGACATTAAAAAATACCTGTAAATATTTTTTTAAAAAAAATGGATAAATACAACCAAATTGAGAAGCGTAAGAACTATTTTAAAATTTAAATAAAAAAATATATAAACTTATTAGGAATAAGAACTAAAAGAATATTTACAATAATAAGAGTGCTTGGTTTGTATTCAGGGGTTTCTTGGTCTCTTCCATCTACAATAAGCTTTACTCCATACCAAAAAGCTAATGCATAGCCAGCATAAATACAGAACCATATAAGGGCTGCTCCAATACTTGTTAACAGACCTCTCCTTACACCTTTCTTACTTGCAGGAATCAAACATTGATTATACCTTTATGAGAATAGAAACATTAATGGGAGGAAAACCAATCCAAGAGCTCAAAATGAATGAAGCTTTCATTAGAACTAAAATAATTTAACAGAGCTTTTAGCAATCAAGAGCTATTGTTTTAGTTACCAATCAATTGTACCTACTTTCACCATATTAAATTTAATTTTCAAAAGTATGTCAGATCAGTGATAATTTTTTTTTAATAATACATACTGGAGTAAAGTAAAACCCTAAAATTTGAGTAGTTTTTTTTTTATCAATTAACATATTACAGTAACATTAATTATAAACAGTAATATGTACTTTCTTGGATCAGAAATTGAAGAAAGAATTCAAATGTAATGAAATTATTAAAGAATTTCAAAACTATTGTGTATCATGTTATTCTTATATTAAGAACTGTTCCTAATTTGGTTTTGTATATTTTTAGATTAAACAATTTTGTATTTTAAAATTTTTGCATGTTGCCACATGTAAGCAGATCCAGAAAAATATAGTTGAACATATGAAATACGAAATATGTTTTATATTTTATTAAAATTTGAATTCCCTTTTCAATATTTGATCATAAAAATCTAATTTTTAAAAACTATACATAAAGTCTTAACTGTCTTTGTATTACATGTTAATTTTCTAGTTATGCTGAGAAATTTATCTTGCTGATTTTCCTTTTGTAATAAAAAATATATTATAAAAAGAGAAAAAATTATTGTAAAAGCTAATTTGAATTGAAAAGAAGCCAATTACTAAAATATTTTTAACTTACTTTGGAATTTAAGAACCAGATTAAAATTTAAAAGTAGTTAACTTTACTTGAAAAACTTATTAGCCTTCAAAGCAAAAATATCTTCAAAAGTATATAAAATCTATTACATTTTTAAAAACAGTCAAAATAATCCATAAACATAAAGATTGTCTCAAAATAAACCTATACCTTTCAATTTCCTTTTCTTCACCTCCAAATGAAACAACAGTACGTATGGATGACAAAACTTCTTCAGCAACTGCACCAGCAGCACCATATGCTTGAAGTTCTTCACCAGATACAGCTGCTTGAATCTGATGAAAAATAAAAGAAAAAACAAATATTTAATTAAAAGTAAAAATAATTAAACATGACATTTAAAAATTTATTAATTAATACTTAAATAATTAACCTAGAAAAAATAATACATGGAAGGTTATCCATGATCTAAAAAAATGATTAAAATAAAAATAAATTTAAAATTATATCAAAACTATTTTATAATCTTTTAACCAAATATTTAGCAGCAAAAATGAAATTACTATAGTGATGTATATACATAAGACTCCATTAACATGCAATAGTCCAAAGTCCATTGTTACTGAACCACAGGTTAAGTGAATCACAAGTTACACTATTAATATAAATTTAACAATAATATTCACTCCATGATTGATACAAACTTTCTGTAAGATTCTCAATTTGCCATAGAAGGAAAATAAAAGAACACCTTTACTTGGACATTTAAAAAATTAATTGAATGCATTTTTTCTCAGCAAATCCTATTGACAAGTGATTTTTACTGATATTTGTTTTTTCTTTATCTTTTGCATGACATATTTTATTTATCATAGCCTAACTGAGACTAACCCTGTCACTAAAAATACTAAATATTTAACAGCTTTGTTGCTTCCAGGTGCATATAATGTGTGGTCAGTCTCTGTTTCGGTACATCTTCCTCTTACTCATTAACTGATACTTCCTCACTTGGAGTATTTTAATATTTTTTACTGTTCCTGTCCACTGAAATTAATTTGAGTAATTATTCTTATTTAGAAGAGAAAAATCTTTAACTCTTAAGACTTGACCAATACAAAATGATCAAATGTACAGACGATCTTACCAGTTGTGAGATTTTAAAACCATTTCTTACAAAAAAAAAATAATAATCAAAACTAGAGAGCATTTCACTTTTTGAGTTTCTACATATAAAATTGAAAGAAAATATATTAATGCCAGTTTGTGATAGAAAGAGAAGTGAAGTCATCTGAACAAAAGATTAATCTGAATTTCATAAAATGAAAAAATAGAATTACAAAAGCAATTTCTGATTGAGGGAGCCATGGCAAAACTGCATGTTTAGAAGACTCACATATTATTGAACTGCATGTGAACAGGAGTATATATATATATGTTATACGACGATGTTGTTGGAATGGATTCTTTATATGAGATTGATAAGGCAGTACAGTGATTGAATAAACTTGTTTATTATCCATCTTGAACACATAAGACATTACAGGGACGACACAATATATACGCACACACAAACACAATGCAGCCTGCTACCTGTTTACGCAGACAAAATACAGAAGCGAAAGAGGGAGTTGGTCTCCAGGAATCTCGTTATTTATAGGCGTCTCAAATCACATGATCTGAGTGGGTAGCTAGAGGTAGTTTAAAATACTGCCGTTAGGCGGCTGGCTTAACTTATTACTAAAACGTTGGTCCTGAAGGGATGGACCATTGGTAGTTAAAAGTTATTTTAAGGATTATATTACTGGGAATTATTATATATATATATATATGAGTATATATATATATATACATATCCTATGAGTATATATATATACTCATAGATAAAACATAGAATTCAAAAAAATTTAAAAATAGAAAATTCTACAGATTGCTCATAATTTTTTTTTTTTATAAAAAAATGGAGATCAATAGTGTGAGTGACATATATAACTTTAATTTAAGGAATTTATTTTTCTAACACAGAGGTTTCTAAACTTTCTTGTCTCATAGACCCCTTGCCATGTTTTTTAGTTTGGAGTAGACCCCTGCTTAATTAATATAGAATTCTTGCAAATTTATCAACTTAAATGTCTTTTTGACAACTGGAACTACTACTTCTACTTTAAAAGCATTAAATTTCTAATTGTAATGAAGTATAGTGTTTAAAATTTAAAAAGCATATTTTAATTAAATTAAAAGTTAACTAACAAATTAAACTGTTAAATAAAATAACTGAACAACAAACAAATGATTTTAATGGGAGGAATGAATCTCTAGCATTAGAATATAAAATTTTCAACATTTTGTATCAATCTTGCCTGGTTTAATCTGAAATCTCCTCTCTGTTAGTATAGTGTGCAATTTTCTTTCTTCTTTTTGTTTTTTTTGTTTTGGAGATTGGCAACCACATTGAAAGTCCTTCACACTAGGGAAAGCAATGAAAAACTTCCTCACAATATTCCATAAGTCAGGACCAATAACAGGTTTGACTTTTTAAAGCCAAAATTGTTGACATCTGTTTCTAAACTTTAAGATCCTCGTTAGTGCTTATTACGAACAGTTCCTATTGTAACATGACATTTTTTTTTTCAATATGACCATATGAATTAATTGCCTACTGAGGTATTTTCATAGTCAAAGCATTTTCAAACCTGGTTTCAAAATTTGAATAAAAGGCATTAAATGTTGAAGGTAGGTTAAAATGTTCTGAAAGATTGTCTGTGACAAATTTAAAAAATTTGGGACCTCCAGTATTATACTTCTTTAGCTTAACTCAGGAAAGAAAAACTCAAATGGTTCTTGTTTTAATAAAATTTATGCTGTCCCCTTGTAAATGCAAATTAACCTCATTAAATTTAGTAAATAATTCAGTTAAAATAGGTAAAATTTGATTTCTACTTGATTAAAATTTCTTTTAAAATTAAAGTCACGATCTAGTTTAATGAGAGCCTTTATCATAGACCCCAACTTAAACCTCATGGACCCCCAAATTAATTTTTGGCTGACGTGGACCCCTCGGGGTTTATATAGACCACTTAGGGAATCACTGTTCTAACAATGATATTTCAAATAATAACCTAAAAATTTCCATTTTAATTTGATAGTTTGATTCAAGATTTTGAAAAATTAACAATTTAAAACATATATCAAACATTTATCTTTAAAAAAAATACATCACAAACCTTTGATATAACACCCATTGCAATCGACAATATAGGCATGATACACAAGCAAACCAAAGTCAACTTCCAGCCATAAAATAAAGCACAGCATATACAAAGAACTGTTGTTGATACAAAGCTAATACACATTCCAACTTTTTCACCAATACCATCCTGAATTCTGGATAAATCACTGAAATATGAAATGATACACACTATGAAAAACAATGTTTACTATAATCCTGAGTTAATTAATACTCTAAATATATACATACTAATGAATCTATTCTTTCACTTGTGAAAGAGGAATATTAACTACTGTTCTGTTTTTAGATCTGAACTTATTGCAATTTATAAGGGATTACAATTTATTGACACTGCTTCTGACCTTGCCTTCAGGGACATTTGGATTTTAACTGACAGCAGTGCTTCTATACAGCACCTTTCTCGTTGGACAACTGTTGGGGATATGACAAGCCTAAATATTCTGGATGTTATGGTTCGACTTTCTTCTAGACACTGTATATACTTTCAATTTGTCCCCTCCCATATTGGATTGAATGGTAATGAGATAGCCAATAGTTTGGCCAAGTCTGCCACTGCTGAAACTTTGCTAGGTGACATTTGTCTAACTTTTGCTGAACTCTCCTCTATAGAAAGGATAGAATTGAATGCATTTTGGAGAATACCCCCTGCTCAGCCTTGGTATTTTGGGAAAAAACCTCGTTGGTGTCACCAACTTAATATTCCTAGGTATCAGCAGACGGCTCTGTTGCACTTTTTTAGTGGCCACATCAAATCTGTCTTTTCAACAGGACCAGAAAGTCTTCCCAGAGTGTCATAGGTGCAAGGCTGATCAGGCCTCTCCCAGTCATATACCAGTCATTACGAAATCCTATCTTATTTCTGGATTTTTTGGAGATTTTTGGTTTTATGGAGATCTGGGATAAGAAACAACAACAACTTGGGAAAGAAATTAGCAATTTTATGAATAAAAATTTCAAAAAAAAGTGGGGAGTGGGATATTACTTGAAACAGTTCCATGGTAACCATTATAACCATGGTAATAAACCATTTTTCAAGAAAGTTGATTAAATTTAGAACTCCTCTTTGAGGATTTTAATTTAATTTTCAAATAGCTAATATTTAAAATTTTATGAATTTCAGTATAATTGATACATCTAAAACACGTTAAAAGTATAGGAAGTATTAGAAAAATATAGCAATACTTTTAAACATAGAAAAACTGTGAATATTTTACTAAAATAAGTAATGAAATTGTAAAGATGATTTTTTTGGACTTGTTAGACCGTAAAAATCGGAATTTTACTCGAATTTATGTTTGTCACATAATAATCATTTGTAAAATTGAAATTGTAGCTGCTATATTATTGGAATATGAATGAAAAGGAAATTCAAATACTGGAGATATATCTAAAAGGATAAATACTATTTCTTCTGATCAGAATACATTAAATAACATCTAGAGACACAAAGTAATTTTATTTTGAAAATTAAATAATAAAGATGGTATAAATTCTAATCAAGTGTTCTACAAAAAGTTATATCAAGAAAAAACAAACTGAAATGTTTCAGTACTGAATTTATCCTTACCCAGTTAAACGACTAGCAAAATCACCAGTTTGATTTGTGTCAAACCATCCTATATCTTGTCTTAAAACAGCTCTCATGAACATGCATCTGATTTTAAAGGCTTGGTTAGCAGCAGCCATACTAAAAAAACTCACCATGATGTAGTTGAAACAAAATACAATACATCCTATGATACAGATGTATAGACATAAATTTGCAACATCTTGTAAAAACACTTCATTGGTGAAGCTAAAATTTAAAAAAAAAAACATCTTTAAGTAAATATTTCCATATCTATATAAAACAAAACAAAAAAAACTGCACCTAATATTATTAAGGTCAATATTTACATATTGTACATATCTAATAAAGCATGAAACATACTTTGATGTATTAGTGATACTCAGAGCTGTCAGATTGTACTGCATTCTATGGTGATCAACAAAATTATCAAGGATACCTCCAAAAAGTACCATAATAGTAGGCATGGCAGCACCAGAAGCTATTGCAATAATACATGCAATAAGCATAAGCAGTTTATCAATATTACTTGAATACCTAAACTAGAAGAGGAAAGAAAAAGAAAAGAAAATGAATATACAAAATATCATGATCTGCAATAAATAAAAGTAATAGTCTTCCTCTCATTTTTCATAATGTTCATTAACCCCTTAACTGTGACATATATGTCAGAAAAAGGACCAAAAATGGAAATTTTTTTTGACTGTTTAATTTTGTTCTTTATATTATTATAAAAGTTAGAAAATAGTTTATTACAAAACTAAAATTTTAAATGCAATAACTACTATATTCATAATTTTTGCTTACACATAAGAAAATAATGGATTACACACACATCTTATTCAATTAGAGCAAATTTAACAAAATTTTGAAGTTAAACATAATATAACTAGTATAATATAATATAAAAACACAGCAATATGATTTTCAATACATAAATTTTACAAATCTTTTACAGTATGGTATATCTCAAAACACGGTACTGCACACAAGCCCATATGCACTCTTTGCAATAAACTTGTCTCCCGTTTTATCCTCTTCCCTTTCTTCATCAGTTTTACAACAACAAATACAACACTGTCTGGTTGGAGTAGATTTTTTTCCTGTCGGTGGAATGTGTTCTGGTAAATGTTAACTTGTGAGGCACAACAAGTTTACACTTGGATGCCTTGGTCCTGGTAGATGAACATTTGGCTTAATCTGTACGACAAATGCTATTCTGCAGTTCATACTTTTTTCCCATTGGTGGAATGTGTTCTGGTAAATGTTAACCTGTGAGGCACAGCAAGTTTACACTAGGACACCCTGGTCCTGGTAGCTGAACAATTGCTATTTTGTAGTTTATATTATTTTTCGCACCTCCTGTTGAATTATACATAATGAAGGAATTATACAATGCCTAGTCTAGGAGATGGAAAAATATCTTTTGGTAATATTTTTTACCTAGTTTTCTTGCAAATGGGTATTCTGCAAGATGTTGATCAACTTTGTCAACATCAATAGTGAATTAAGTATCTTAAAGTAGAAACAAACTCAGCTCAGGCTTTACAAAACAGAAATGCTAATTTTTCTCCTGCCCAAAAATCAGTTCGGGCATCACAATTACTGTGCATAGCAGTTGCATGAATTGGATTCGGGTAACATTGGCAAGGGGTTAATACATTCAAATATTTTAAATTAGAAATGATGAAATTCAGGAAATTTTAATGTTTCAAAGACTTAGTTGTTGATTATAAGAATATTAACAATATATTTTTATGAATCAAATATTCCTGCAACATTTTCCATTTCTATCTTGTCAATTTTTTCTGAAGTTGTAATGTGTTTGTTTATGAATTACTATGTGCAGCTGCTTATTTTTAAATTCAAAAGGAATAAGGGGAATATCCAGTACTTAGGTATCATAATATTGACCCATTTCACCAAAACAAGAAACATCAAAATGCCGTGATCATTTCAGCACATGCATGAAAATAAATTTCTGTCACGTTGTTTCATTGATAAATAAATTGGCAAAGATTTGAAAGAATTTAATACTGTATTTAAAGAAGAACAAATACACTTAAAATAAACAAAAGATCTAATAATAACTATGTTATTTAGGCAGACAAAGCACCATAATTGCATTCAAAAGCAATCTGAGTCTTCTTTTTGATACTATATAAATTCATGTAAATACTAATCTGTGAATGCTTCCTTACAATTTTGCAATGTTTGTTATTTTCTGCTTAGCTAAACCTAATGGTTTTCTGAGTACTTACATATTACATTGGAATTTATGAAAAAAATGTTCCACTGCATTCACTTTTACTTAAAATAGATCCCAAATTTTAATCATCTTTAACAACAAAATAGAGAAGAATAATATTATATATTATAAACAATGTAAATTTTAAGCATACATGACCAAGATCATTATGTTTAAAAATACACAGGAACAGGACAATCCAAGTAAAAAAGAAGACTGATTTTCAAGCATGTGCAAACAAAATTGTGTGTGTACATGCGCAGAAATGGCTTTCCACTAACAGATGAATACTGCAGCATTTGGTGATGTTCTTAGGCTTGATAAAATTGGTTGATGGTATAATACATAGGTATATAAAAAATTCCATTTACAGTGCAACAGATAAATATTTTAATAAATTTTGAGAAATTTAATAGATAAATTTTGAGCATACAGATTACTGGAAACAATAAAAGAAAGATAAGATTTACTTTGAAAAAAAAAATGGATTTATGAACTTATGACAGAACAGAATACTTGTGAGAAAAGTATCCATTGAAAAAAGTTTCACAAATGTGAGAGACTAGAATAGCCAAACTTTAGAATATAAAAAATTAAAGTTTGTTAAGAAATCAAAGTATTATTATAATTATTATTTTCATTATAAACATAAAATACACAGAAAAGATTATATATATATTTCAGATATTTACGTTAAGGAACTTGAATTGATATCAGTGCAATAAGATTTATACTAATACTTGATTTGTCTTATATTAATATTTTCCTAAAAATATTTATGAAAATTCTTTATAATTTCTTAACACTTTCAAAAAAGAATACAAATAAGAATCTTGTGTTTAGTATAGTGTGAACATGTTGTCTATTATAATGCACACAATATTTAACGAACATTCTATTGTATAAGATCCTGTATTTTACACACTAAATATATTCACAATGAATATCAAACAAAATTATAAGAATAGTGAATATGTCTCCAGTATAACTCAGATTTAACATTAATTTACAGATATTTATGCAAATATTAATTAACTAATTAATACGTACTAGTGAAGAGAATGACACAGAAGGAACAGTATCTTTGAAAGGTTCATCTTCATCTTTCTTTCTGTAAGTATCACACAAGTTAGCAATAATTACAAAACAAAAAAAATCATAAAATATAAGCAACACATAAAAAATAGAAATCTTAAATATAATTTCAATTCCTTAAGGCTCTGAATTAAATTTAAACAAAACTTTCGAACATGCACATTTCTGTTTATATCCAATATCACTTCTAGAATGCTTTGAAGTATCTAATGCATACCTTAATTCTGTATGATATCTCTATAAGACTATAGCAGCTACCAAAAAAGCTTTTTTCTGAAATATATCAATTACAGTAAAAAACTTCTTTGAAATGATAAAAAAAAATTAAATTAAACATTTATTTCCTCATATTGAGTACAGAAACTCAAAAGAAAATGTTAATTGAAATTTCAATGCAATTTAGTGTGACCAATACATATATAAATTAACAAATTTTAATATGAGTGTTAAAATTATGTACAAATATATATAGCTGTAGTTTAGCAACTATGTACAAATATTTTTATATGCAACATTAACTCACAAAGAAAGTCACTAACTTAATATATTTAAGAAAAATTAAAACAAATTATTTTTGTTTATGAATATTCCATACAATTAAACATAACAATATATGAAGCTTTTAAAAATACTAAAACATATTTTTTAATTACTTTTTAAGATCACTTTTATCTGGAGGTAATCCATTTGAATTTCCATTAGGAGGATTCTTTAGGCTGCCACTATTTTCATACTTGTTATCCATGAATGGTAAACCACTTTCTTTTACATTAATTTCAATGTATGGAGTAGCAGGTGGTGAGAGATAACTTTCTATATAAGCACTTCTATCATTCTGATCATTTATCCTATATTTTAATATATATATATATGTTATATGAAGAATATCAATCAATAAAAGATTTCAAATTCATGTAACAGAATTTATGATAGTATCATAATAGAGTTAGTCATATTTATGTTGCACTATTGGCAACAGACCTCGTAATTTTGAACCACAGTCAAGTGACGAGGGTGACACCTGAGCTGGCACATTATATAATAATATGGATATCAACAAAATGATGCAATAAAAAGTACACAGAAATGGCCCAATACCATCCTGAATCCTGTTTAGCTGAATATGTATAACATTAAGATTTAGAAACTAAAGGAAACAGTTCATTTGAATCTATTTTTAAATTTTTGTAGTGTTTTTTACACATGAACAAAAACACTCATAAAATCTGTTCCAACATTTTAGAAATTATTTTTTAAACTAATTTAACTATACGTAAACATGCATGAAAGTAATGAATGATTTTTTTTGCTTAGTAAATAACAATTCTTTTTCCTTCACTGAACAAGTTACATAACTTTATTAATGTGGATGTGATAATATACAAATCTCTTGATTATGTGTACAGTGTATTTCTCCGATAAATTCACACACTAAAATTTAGAACTAAAATTACCATTCAAATTTATTAAAAGAATGTATTAAGTTTATATACATGAGATCATGAACTGTATAATATGATCAATTATAGAAGAGATGAATAGATAAATAAAAAATTTAACTGAATAAATAACTTGAATGAATTAACCTCAAAAAATATAATTATAACAAATAAAAATTTGTAAAATTCTTATCTCCTAAAATTACATTAAACTTGTTTCAATTCACTTTATCATTTTCATAAAATATGTAATTCTACTATATAATACACCTTTGAGAATTAAGTGAGTGAGTGAGTGATTTTGGGGTTTATTGGCGCAAAAGCCGATTTTGGCTATACTGCGCCAAACATTTGTTTTAATATCTGTGGTCTAGAAGGGAAGAGAAAGAAAGAATGAATCTTTGAGAATTAAGACTAGAATAAAAAGCCCTAATGCATTTTACATAACAATGCTTCAGTACAATACAAAATTGAAATTTAACTGACAACATTAATAATTAATGTTTGCAATCAGTAGTTTGATAGAGTTAAATCATAACAAATAAAAATTCTTAACTTTGAAAGTTTATTTGCATTAATTATATTAATGCAAAAATTAAAATCACTTTAATTATCTTAATAAGATTAATTAAAATATGCATACAACATGTGCAATGTATAATATTCTTAATGTTTAATAGTTATTAGAAAATTTATTTTCTACAATAACAGGCATATAAAATTATGAACATTAGACATTTATCAGCAAGAAAAAGAAAAGTATAATAAATACATATAATTTCTGTAACTAATAATTACCTTATATTTGGTATGTCTAACCGACTTGAAACAGCCGATTCGTTTATTCTAGGAACATATGGAATTTCATTATCATCATAGGCCTCATTAATATGTTGTTCTCTGGTACCAAACTGAGTATTGTTTTCATCTATTGATTTGTACCCAAGAAGACTAGATACTGGATTAAGTTGAGTGCTTTCATCGGCCATTTTACGTTCTAAAAAATAATTTTCAACAATACTAATTTAAAAATATAGTAAATAATTAAAGTATAGAAAATATTGGCAATTTATCACATACACAAAACTAAAAGTTGCTCAGAATACATAAAGAAACATCATAATCATAAAAATGTGTTACAACTCAAATGGAATTTAAAATGAGGTTTTAAAAATTATTACCTGACTTGAGAAACTCAAAATAAGATTTAAATTCATTCTAATATTAATCCCCCCAACTGAAGTATAAATTGCGCTAATAACCGCCATGATTGCTAAAATCAATTTTTTAATGATAGAAAATAAACACAATTACAGAACTATAAGATCAATAATAAAACGACCTTCCCAATTTATTTGAAAACGAAACAAACTAAGGAGACAAGAATTGCCAGATTTTTTCTGACGATACATAAAATGAATTCAATAACAAGTAAGCTATTTTACAAGCCTTAATAGAAATTTTAGGAAAAACATATTAAACAAAGAGAATATATTCAATAATTTTATTCAAAGTTGTGTGAAACTGCAAAGAATTTCATGGTACAACAACATTGAGTGGAACCCTCACTTACTTCCGGTGTAATGTTAATCTAAGGGAAAACATCGAAATTCAACTGAGTTTTTCAAGCTTTAAATGCAAGTTTTTGAAACTTTTTTTGCACTATATGGATAGAAAATTATCTGTAGATTTCAGATTCAGGATTTTATAGTATTTATTTCAGTATCTTTTCTAAAATACCTTGTTATTCTTTTAGCTCAAAGCAATGGCGATTTTGCATTAACCGAAAGAAGAAAAGGGTACTAAAGACTGTAGCGCTCCCATAGTAAGCTTTACGGTAGAACTTATCCATAAATAATGTCAAAACTGGTTTTCAAATTATTTGAAACCCATATCCCCCACCACACTGAGAGTAGATTATACTTACAATATTTTATAAGATACAGATTAGATTTATAGATTATAGATAAAGAGTAGATTATAAGATACAGATTAATATAGTGTATGCACATTTATTATGTTTGATAAAGCTTCTGGACTGGTCTTATTTCAAACATACTTCAAGGCTTTCATTATCATCGTTATTTTTTTCTGAACTGGCTTTTATTATTTTAGCATTTTAAATCAGATATTTAAAAAATACTTTGACTTAAAAAGTAATTTTTTAAAAAAAAATTAAAATTTTATAAATTATTAATAAATTAAAAATTTATACGATATTGAAATTAACAGATAATTATTTAACTGCAAGTTCATTATGATTTTACAAAAAAATAATATTAGTTTTTCATGTTCCATATCAGTGAAAAACAAGCACATTAGTCTATACTATTGACAAGCACAGCGCTAATCAAATGACATAATATTGTAAAAGAAATATATAGAGCTATATTCTGTGATTTAATTTTTTCTGCAAAATGAAAGACAAAAAAATGCATAAAAATATTTTTTAGTCAGAACTTGCAGAACATCCACTTATGAAATACTGTGCTTTAATTATGAAAAAAATATATATATAATCTCTAAATTCATTGCTTTTAATAATTTTTTTATCATAAAAACATTGCGTGATAATTAATATTATTTAAATAACAATATTGATCCCATATATACTATAAATATATGATGATTGAAATAATATTATAAAAGCTCAAGATGAATCATGGTCATCCTTAGAAATTTTATACGAGATGATAATAGTGAATAAACGTTCAACCTTCATTTATAAAAATACGTGTTTTCAAACACTATATAATCCTGCACTGATCTTCTTCAAAGTAAATAGTTGAGCTTTTAGAATGCCTCTCAATGATTCTGCCACTGTCGGAAGAAATGCTAGAATGCATGTTCTGGGATGACGCACATCTGATCCGTTGCATTCTGTATATTTTTTCTGGGCATACATTTGGGCACTTGTAGCCACACCAAACTTTGACAAAAATGTATTGCAATAACGTTGTTCAAAGTTGTTTTTTCCCTCATTTTGTCAAACACACACAAATTCACTTCCAGTTTCTCACTCAACGGTAATGCGCTGATGATTGTCGACTTCTGCAACCAGAAAAAGAATCATTCACATCCATAAGGATCAATTACTCGTATATGGGCTGCACCTAACTACACCTCCCTAGTTTCATTTCTTTATCCCCGAAAACTTGTGGGTGATTATCTTTTGAACACATTTCATACTTAAAAGATCGCTAAAAATATAATGAAGAAAAAAAAAGGGCATTATTATAAGTTTTTGATTTTGTTGATCATAAAAAAAGCTCATTGTCGTTTTCCAGTGCTCAAGGTACGAAATTTTGGTAATTGGAAAATGTATATAGTATACATAACTACTACTTCATAATATTTCTGCCTTCGCTCTTTGATTGCATCTCTCTCTTTTATTAATGAAAATTTAGTCTTAATTGTTTTTATTTAAAGGATTTTTATATCTTTTTTGATAAAAAAGTAAATCATTCTTCAAGTATATTAACATTTTCATACTTTAGGTAAATCAACGCTATTAAAGTAATTCCAACAAAACTTTTCAAGCTTTTAATGAGGATAATTTTGTGCATCCTCGCATTTCTTAGTATTTATACACTTAAGATAAAAACAATCTAGAATGTGCTTAAGTACACCTCAATGCGGAAATAAGAAACAAAATATTTTTTCAGTTTTTTTATTTTTATTTACAAATGTTGTTTATTTTGAAAAATTATTTCTTAGAAAAAACGGCCAAGGTTAGATTTTTCGACATTGAAATACCAAAAAAATTGTACACTGATTTCATATGAAACAATTAATTAAGGAATAATTTTTGGTATTTATTTTCGTTGAAACCTAATTTCCGTGTAATATGAGAAATTCATGAGTTCTGTGAACTTGGACAATGCCCTTATGACAAGCCGGATGTTTATAAATGGATAACGGTAATTTAGTATCTAAATCTAGAAGGACATCATTTCGTAATGAATAGGAAGATGGGGCCTTTTCAAGGACAAATAAAAGATGATTAATATAACGTTTCCGTAATGACAATAGAATGATTTAGAGAGGGAAAATGCTTTTCCCCTTTTCCTGATCTTGTAAAAAAAAGTAATGTAATGTTTCTTGGAAAATGTAATGGGAAGGCACGTGCGAGCTTAATTATAAATTAAATGCAAATTTCTTTGGAAAGATTTAAAAATTTTATTGACTACAATGTTCGAAGAATTTCTTTGAAAAAATACAGTATAATGGGACAATACTGCCTATACAATACTTTTTTGGAACATGTTTTAAAAATTATAGTGATCTCATTTACGCAGATGCATCTTAAACATTTTTGTCACCAATGGGGGGGGGGATGATTTTTTTATAGTATGGTTCGTAATTTGAGTAATAAATTTCAATTATTATACTGATTGATTCACAATTATGCTGTTTTAAAAATAAATGTGCACCAAAATATTCCCACTAAAGGAATATTGCAGAAATGAACGATATTGATTGGTTAAGGTCAAGTGTTATGGTTATGGTGGGCGTTTGTACCAACTCGATCTCCGAGAGTATGGTTTTGCAACAAATACAGCCCACAGATAACTTTCAATCTTTATGACAGCTTCGTCTCATGCTTAACGGTTATTCTTGCCATCTGATTCACGTTTCATGTGATTCGCTCCTTTTTTTTAATAATTGTTATATGCAATATCACTCACTCTTTAGCGATTTCTAATTAACAAGAAAAGAAAATCAGTGGACGTTGCGCAACGTGGACATGATTTAGGCTTTACTTATGGAATGTTGTTGATGTCATAGAGTACATTCACACAAATAGGCTCTGTAACTGACTCTTTGATGACGAGCCTTTTATCAGCACAAAAGAACAAGCTTAAGAAGAAGAAAAGGGAAATGAAGAAAATATGCAAACAAAATAACTTGATATTAAATAATTTTGAATGATTATTTAATGCCATTAGAATAGCTCGGGAACTGACCGATTAAAATGAACCAAATGGGGGGGGGGGAGAGCTTTTGAACAAAGTGAAAATTAGAAAATATTCTTTGTTGTGGCCAAACGTTTGAAGAAGCAAAATAAAAAGAAAAATGATGCAAAAGTCTTTGGCTGATTTTCTAGTTAAAAATATTTTTATTTTTTATTTCAAAAACATTCATTGAGCATTATTTAAAGTGCTTCATTATTCTTTTAGGTTTCTACTCATTTATTATTTTTCATTAATTTTAGATAAATAAAAAATTATTCTTATTCTAACAAAATTTGACGAGAATGAATGAATTATTTCACAATAGAAATAAAGTTACACTCATTAGATCCATTTAATGCGGTACTTTCTAACCTTTTTATCATCACGCACCGGTCAACGTTTTTTTTTTTTTTCTCGGCCCCCTGAGTGGGGGAGACGTTGACTGATTTCAGATTGTTTTGATTTAATAATTGTAATTTAATTGTATTTAAACATGCCTACAGAATAAAATACACCAAAAAATGAACATAAAGTAATTTCCATAAAAAGTCACATAAACCCCAGAGAAATACGCCATAGTAAATAAAATGGAAATATTTTAATGTTCCTTGTGCCCCCCCCCCCCCCGGTACTATATGATCCACGGTACGTGGCCATGGAGATAGGGACTACTGCTTTAGAGGAAGAGAGGTTCAGCTAAGTGAGGTTTTCGTATTCCCCTGTGCCTCAAAACGAAATCAGTTTAACTTCAACTCCACACCTCTAGCTGGGTCACAGGGAAAAAGGGACGTAAGAACTCCGTGGGATATGAAGTGCTTTGTTCTAAGACACTCTGAAGACAGTAAAGATATATAAAAATAATAATTTTCATAATATGCAATATATGTTTATATATTTTATTCATAAGAATTTATAATTTTTTTTTATAATTCTAAGCGAAAATAAAGGCTTTGAATTGGTTTAAAATTTCTCTTAAGCATACTAAAAATATTAATCACATGAGATTTCAGACAATTTTCATAAAACTATAGCACGATCCATATTTTCCCCTAATATATATTGTAATGCTTGAAGAACAGAAAAATTTATTTATCTGTATAGAAATATTTAAAAATACACAATAAGACATTTTCTTTACTTACAACAGCATAGTAACGAATGTCAATTATCACAGAAATATAGAAATAAATTGTTGGTTCAAATAATTTAACAAAATATTAATTGTAACAGTTATTTGTTTAATTTCTATTTTCAATAAATTAAATATATACATCTAAATTAACTGCTCAAAATTTTTCTAATCCAGTAATTCATGCTTAAGTGTCATCTGAAAATAACTTTTTGCGCTGTATATTATGGGCTGCGTTGTTCATTACAATCATCATGTCTTAGTCAAGTAAGTATACCGGATTTCCGTTTGAAGATGCTACTGACGCATTGTTGTAAATATATTTGCAAAGAGGAAATAAAATCTAACTATAACAATTTTAAAAATAAAGTCTTATATAAATATATAGCGGGGAAAACTGATTCCTTAATATTATATTAATTATTAAGATAACATTTTTGGAACAAAATTGAAATGTATTATTTGGGAAGGCTTGCCTTATTTGAGTAATTTTGTTATAGAAAAAAGTTGTTGCTAATATATAATCAGCAGTTCAGATATTAAGTGCTCAATTGAATTGAAATATCAAAATTTCTGTATATCTTATTGTCATTTATTATGTAAATTTTCAAATCTAATTTTACACAAAAAAATTTGTGAGGATAGAATTAAGTAAAATAATTTTATTTGTAGCTCAATGTATAACAACTATTTAGTCTAAATATACAAACATAAAAAAAAGGTTTTTTTTTTTTCAATTTATAAATTTAATTTTGCTACTTGATATATAATTGGATAGAACTTACAAAAATATTCCCAATAATACCAAAGCAAATTAATACACCTTTTTACTATCTAATAAGTCTTTTGAATTGTTTGTCTCATTTATCTGACGGATTAATTTTAAAAATTAAAATTTAATTATATATGTACAGCAATTATCATTTTATCCATGAAACAAAAGTATTCGAAGAAAGATTTCTAAAATTAAAACATACCGCATTCACGATTCAAATAATCAAATTATCAGTGTCACTGCAATTTAAAGACTAATTTAAATATTAAAGTTTTATTAATTTTATTTTCATTTCTTTTTTTAATGACTGCGAAAACAATGAAATATTTCCGAAATTCTAGTTTATACGAACACCTTTAGCTTAGCCCACTCGCAAATTTTCAAAATAAAGGACATTAGAGAAATTGCAAAGGAAGGTAGAGATGAGAGAGCAAAAAAAAAAAAAAAAAAATTAGAGAGAAACAATACTATTTAGGCGATACATTTAACAAAATGACAGTATAATTGAATAGTTACTAAAACAAAAATGAAAACGGAAACATATTTCCTTTAATAACAATTACTACTTGCCTTTATTCATTTTCACTCTGATATCGGACTAAATGTTATCCTTTTCACTTTTACGAAGATAAAGAAATCTATGAATATGAAGCTTCAATCTTTGTTATATTTAAAGCGGCAAACACACCTGATGCGCGCAAGCCGATAACAGAAAGGAAATAGCTATTACGAAGAGGTATTTTCACTGACTGCGAGCCTCATTGTAACGAGAAATGTAACATGTCCGGAAAGGCCCTATTCCTCTTTTGAAAAAGAAAAAAAAAATTTCAAAGAACTTGTGTCGGAAGGAAAAAACGTCTCTGTGACGCAAGCATCTATCAAGGTTATTAGATACACGTCTTTGACAAAGATAGGTGTCCATAGAATACTAAAAGGTGAATGAGACAGTAGTCTTTAAAAAATGGCTTTAATTTAGCGATCTTTTCTATTTTTTACTTTTTAATAAAGATCGCATGTAAGAGATGTTCTAACCCACACATTTGCTGCTTATTATTTTCTCATATTTCATCAAATGATACATGCTCTCTACTTTTTTTCTGATTACACCGTGAAAAAAGATCTTTAAAAAGACAAATTACATTTTTGCTTCTGAAGATATCAACATCGATCTCCAATTTCTTTTCTTGCTGTTTGTTGCCACATTTTTGTGCTTTTATTATTTTCAGTGATATGAATCGATTTTTCTAATAATCAGAAACAAATAATAATGTCTTTTTGTCACATTTATGGATTTTTATTATTTTAAGCCACATGAATCAATTTTTCTTATAATCAGAAACAAATAATAGTAATCATTATTTCTTCTAACTTCATTTTCCAGTTTTGTATACAGTTTCGAAGAGTTTTCGACGGTATAACATTTATAAAACTCTTATGCTGAGTAGTTAAAAAAAGACTTCATCAAAGTCTTAGATACAGTGCCGCACACAAGGGCAAGGCTTGGGGATTCATTCCCCCATTCCTAGATTAACAGATTTTTAATTGTTGGCATAGAGATTATGCTTCGGTACTTTCGTCGATGAATTTTTTTAGAATATAATTCCTCCATCTTCTCTAAAAGAGCCACACACGCTACATAGATTCAAGCAAATAGTGAATCAGGAAGTACATAGTATAAAAAAGAGCTCGTAAAAACGACTGAAAAAGACAATTTACTTTTGTAAAAGAGCATAGTTGTGTTCAAAAATGAGAAAGATTTGGAGGGAGAATGAGTTCTTTGTTGATTTAATAGAACTTTTTCACTTAGAGAATTGAAGAAAAAAAATTATTAAAAACAATAAAAAATGTTTATAATTTTATGAAAATAAGTAATTAAAATAATTAAACAAAGTAAATACAAGAAAATAGTTCAGATCACCTAAAGATAAAAACAGCGGGCTTGCATTAAAATCAGAATAAAATGAGTTCTCGATGTATTGCGTAAAATTGACAAATGTTGAACTAAGAGTTTTGTCATCTACTAAAGTATTTCATTTTTGAAAACAATTATTCAGAAACTACATATATTTAGTAATCACTTCAAAGTTTTATTTGACTTAAGAATTATATTGACAAATACGTGATTTCTGAATTCGCTCATTAAAAAATGTGTGCATAATTGAATAGAAATAAGAGAAAAAAAGAAAGAAAAGAAGAAAAAAGAAAATTTAGCAAAGATATTAGAACCTTAAATGATTTTTAAATTTAATGTAAAGCTTTGCAATTCTAATTAATTTTTCTGTATTAAAGCAGAAATAAACGAAGCGAAGAATTAAAAATACTTGAAGACGCTTCACTGTTTAAAAATTGTGGCTAATGTAGATATAACATCTGAAAAAAGAATATTTTCCATATTATTTCTAATACCTTTTTGTTTTCTAAGATTTTAAAGCTAAATAAATTGACCAGGTAAACTTTATTTTCAATCTAATATTTTAATTACAATAAAATAACAACAAGCCAACCCATCAATAAAAATACATTTTAATAAATGCAAATGTTACAATCTTCAATTTTCGCTTTTTCCTTCTTTCTTTATCAAAACAAAGGCACTTTAAAACTTCATTTTTTGCGTGATTTCCCAATGATATAATAATTTTTAATTCAAAGTTTTAAATGCAAATAAACTAAAACTTGTGCAAATAAATTTAAATTTTCATTTCAGTACTTAAAATTCTACACGGCTAAGTACAATAATAACTAATACAATTGAATGAATTCAATTGTATTAGTTTGAATGTAGTGTGAGTATCTAGTGAGTACATTTAGATAAAAATAAAAAGCTTGTTGTCATTATGCTTTCATAATTTAAACTTACTACAAATGGGATTAATTAGTTGATCTGATTGCTTAAACCGATTACCATTGTTAATCTTGACAGGTTTTTCTATTAATATAAATAATTTTCCGTTTCTTAAAATGGTGTTGTATTATTACATTGAAAGTTTTTTGTATTGTGTAATAATTAATTGTCTGTAATAGAGCAATCCACAGAGAAATGCTAAAACTTATATCAAGAAAAAACATTTGTGAAAAATCACTGACTTCAATTTCATCTATAGAATGCAAATCTTAACAAGTAATATAATTTTTTTTAAAAATCAATTCCTACTTAGGTCAACAAAGAAATTTTTTATTTTAGTTACGTTTTATTAAATAGTTACAATTAATATCAATATGTATATACATATAGCAGAATCACAATATTAAGTGATAAAACAGAAAGCGATTTTCCTTACAATTTTCCATTTTCCTTCCTATATGGTGCACGACTTTTTTGTTTGTTTGTTACTATTTATTTATTAATTAAATTTAATTATTCTAATAGTATAGTAAAGAAGAAATCACATTCTCAGAAATTAGCCATCTCAGGTGGTAATCGAATCCACGACCTTTGAATTAGAAGTCCAACGCGCTATCCCTTGCGCTACAAGCACACACCGAACGATTTCCCTTTCTATATATGCTGTTGGACTATTATTTTGTTTGCTATTATTTATTCATTTTTTATTTTTTTAATCAATTAATATTTTAAAAAATCTGTATTAACATCAAGTGTCATCCAATACAAGTTTAAAAAAATGTATTTGAGCCTGTATGGATGAATAGAAAGTGTTTTATTAAAGATTGAAAATTTGAATAAGATATATATATAGGGAAAGAGTGAACTAATAGTAGGAATTGAAAAATAGCTAACGTAAAACATAAACATGAAGCTAATTTTTAAATTTTCAAAACTTGAAATATTTCAGTCGCATTTAACACATTAATTTGAACAAGGAATTTAATACATTGACGCTATTTTCAGTCCTAAAATTTTTTTTATCTATTTTAGTAAAATCTGAATCGAAAGATTTCAGATATTATCGGGTAGCCAACAAATAACTTATTTTAATAAGTGTCTTAAAATTAGAGTCGAAAAGTAACTGAACTTATTATTTTGTTTCACGATTTTATATTGATTTAATCGTTGATGCAAATGTAAAAATTAGCTTTTAGAATCAATATTAATTTTTTCAACAAATAAAAACAATTTTTTTTTGTTACTAATCTACATTTTTGATAAGGTAAATGAAGTTATTCACAGAAGGGATACTCCCCCCCCCCCCATGAAAAAAAGTGCTTACATCAAAGTAGATTTATAAAACATTTACACTAGAGATAAGTTACGAAAGAAACCTTACAAAACATTAGAAAGGTCAAAGAACAAGTTATTGTAGATTTCTTTTAGTCATGCTCGCAAAGTGCATTGCAAAATTCATAAATTTCTGAACTGAATCAATGAAATAGCATTTTATTTTTAAACACATTGTACCTGTGTTATCGTTTGTACCATACCTGTGCACCGTTAGTATTTGTGAATTAGCAATAGAAAGGTGATAAATCAGAGGATAAAAAAAACCACCAGGGTATTATGTAAATTTTTCAATTTCTTTACCAATAGTTTTGCAATATTTGGAATAAATGAATAATAAATCCCCATTCATAAGCAAACGAAAAGTATAGTTGCAATTATAATAACGTTAGTCATGTGTGAAAGCATTTATCATATAAAAAATATTAGTCATGTAAGAAAATTGTTGAAAGCAAATAAGAGGTCCAAATATTTTGTTCTTAATTAGATATTATTTCGTGAGTTGAGTTTTTTTAATGATTGATTTTTAAAACTGTTTATAATATTTAACTATTAATCATAAGTTAATCATACATGTGATTTCTGCATTAAAAATTGGCAAGAATTTCAAAATGAGCAAACCTTAAGTCAAGCTATGAGATGAAATGTACACGCAAATTGTACAAGCAATTGAGGACTTAAGAAGAACACTATAAAAACACAAAAGCTAAAACCAAGAATAGCATTTTGTCTTTATGATTAAACGTCCAATTTTTATATTCTGTAGTTTAATATTGTAGAAGTTCTACCAAATTTTTACTGATTAGTTGATAAGTAATAATGCTAATACATTTTATATTTAATATGAAATTCGTTTTTAAAGAAAATATTTAAATCGTTGCATCTTTAATTTAGCCTCTTAATATTCTTGTTATTCTACGTTCTCATGAATTAAATGTATTTCATTAAAGAAAGCTCGAAAACTCATGAGGAAGTTATATACAATTTTTTTTCTTCTAAAATGAACATTCGTTTTTCTTACTGTGTAAAGTATAAAAAACTCCAAAGGCATTTTTTTTCCAAAAAAAAAAAAAAATAAAAAATAAAAAAAAATGACAAAAAAAAACCAAAAAAAAAATTTGATCTAGCGTACTTAACAGACAGTTAATTTTACATTTATTAACGTTCCTCTTTGAAGCCGCACGAGAGCTATTGGCAACAGATCTCGTAATTTTGAACCTTTTGTCCAGTGATATTTCAGCTGGCCATTCACTCTCCAAACGTAGTTAGTTGAAAAGGGTACAAATTGAATCTCATACAGATTACAATTCTAGGGAAAACTCTGTTATATAAATATAAAATAATATTGTACATGACTGACCTCCTGACCGGAACATTTGCTCATGCAACTCAGCGCCCAAGGTCGTGAAAATTGAGATGGGCACAGTAGGCCTTGGCCCTTATGGGCTGTTGTACCTCTGAGTTTAGTTTAATATTGTATACGGAGTTTAAATTAAAAATTGTTGAATGACCAATACTTTGTTAACAATTTTAATAAATCGCATTTCTATGGCACAATTTATAGGCATGTATTTTTGTTTATTAAAACTAACATTTGTCAACTTGCCTGAAGCTCTAACGTTTGGTGTAAAATCATGGGCTTTTGACAGATGTCTGTTTCTTTGAACATAGTTCTTTATTCGGCAATGTATTTCCTATATATCGTGAAAGATAAAGGAAAGGGGTTGAATAAATGTGTTAAGTCGAACAGGTTTTTAAAATGCGCAAAACAATTTACAGCTTCTCTAAAAACTCAAAATGAGCAAAAAAAATTGTAGAGAATTTGTAGATTTGTAGACAAAGTATTTGTTGATTGAAATTACAAAAAGAGTTACCTTAATTAATAGAATTTACATGGAAATTAATGTTATTAAACATAATCTAATATAAAATGGAGATTTGATTGAACTATTTTTAAGAGAGATCAATGTGAATTGAAAATATCAATAGAATTTATTCCAAGTTCCTAGAGCAGAAAAAATGTTAATGCATCTAATACATTGCTTAATTGATTGATAGATTTAAAAAGTAGATAGAAGATTACACAAAAACTCAATTGCAACGTTACATCATTATACAATCAATCCTTAAAATCAAACAATAACATGCTTCAAACTATTATTGTTATTAGTAATAATAATAATTTTGATGCAACAATTACTTAGTAAACAATAATATTGTAGTTAACAATAACATGCCTATCATATTTTTAAAGATGAATTCGCATTACTGTGCAGGCAAAAAATTTTTAGTGTTGTTGCATACGTTATAAAATTATACATAAATAATCATTAAAGCGGGGAAAAAATTCACGAATCAAAATTATCAAATTTTTGTTGAGGTTTAAATTTGTTCATCAAAATGTGATTTTCAGTTTTCAATATATATTTTTAATTTCAGTCTTTCAAGTAACGATTACGAGCGTTCCCCAATAAAATTTTCGCAATTCAAACCAAAAGTGTTTCCCAATGTGTAGTTACAAAAAATTTATAAAAACACGCAATATCATAAGGATATTACTATATTTGTGAGTCTATCAAAGCCATTCTTACAAAATTGAAATAAAATACGTTTTTCAAAACTGTAAAAAAAAAATTCAATTTCTTCAACAAAAATAGAACATTATTTTTAAATTGTTTAAACATAAGAATGATTTCTACCATGCAAGAGAGCTTCTGACTTATTAAGACTAATTCGAAAAAGTTCTGTTTTGTGAATGGAATTGCATAAACAGTAACACTTAAAAAAATTTCAATAAAAAATTTCGTAAAGATTTTGCAAAAAATATCAAATAAATGCATCGATATTAACGAAAATAATGGTGCAAATATTTCTGGTCGAAATAAATAACAAGGTATGACTCCTTTCTTTCCTAAGTAAAGTTGACATGTTTCATAACCTTCCATTTTCTTTTAAACCTTTTTCGCACTTCAATTGCTCTGTGAGTGGTGGAACTAATCAGCTTATAATTAAATCACAGAATTGTTTGTATGTTGACTGAACAATTCAGAAGAATATTAAAATTCACGGATGATAAGACGAGAAACGAAGTATATTCAATCCTAACCTTATATCGTCTTCAACCGATTAACAATGTTGAGTATAAAAGAATATGAACGATACATTTTTTTCTTACGGTTGATAAATAGCCGTTATGAAGGCCAACTGGTTTTCCAGAAGCTATGGTCTATTCCTTTACGAGGTTTTCCCCGCCTTCAGGCAAATAAACCACTCTAGTCATAGTTGGTAAAAACAACAGCATCAAAAAATTAAAACTCTTTAATAAAGAATGCTAGTTACGTCACTATGTGAGAGTAGGCATGGAGACCAGACATTTTTTCGAGGTAAAAAAAAATAAAAAGCAGTGTTCTAAAATAATTGATTCTTTTCAGTGCGTGCACGAAAGATCAGGGTTGCTCACATCAGAGGTCATGGGTATCAATAAAATATTTTTAAAAATTTTAGTAATTTTGCTATTTAATATGAGAAATTTTGTTCTCTTTTTTTAAAATTCAGTAGGCATTTTTTTTAAAATTTCAGTACAATCCTTTAAATAATTAATAGAGTATCAAAAGCTTAAGCTCTTTAATTCTACCAAGCACTATAAAAGTATTACAATATTTTTTTAAAAAATGCATTGAGATTAGGTTTGAAAAGTTATTACTTAAATACAGACGGCTCTCCATAATTCAAACATTCGATAATACGAACCTTTCGATAATTCGAAGTATATGCTCAGTCCCTAAAAAAACTCTTGATATTTCGAACTAAAACAATACATTTGGGTACACTCAATAATTCGAAGTAAAATCTGTGGCTGGCCAGACTACAATACGCAATAATTCGAAGTTATCTTATAAAACACTCGACAATTCGAACACTCACTATCATGTAGAGTTCTGTTACAAACAGGTTGGAGCTTTCATGTTTTGTATTGTTTTGTCTCTGCGTGTCTTCCCTGTAACGTAGCCCCTTTGATTACCACATGTGCTCAGAAAGGATGGTTCACTATTCTGAAGAAGAGATGCGTAGGATTGTATGAATGCATTGAATGTATTTTTTTAATATAGGACTTTTAACTTCTGTAAAATATTTATATTGCATAATATGTACTTTTCAAAAATACTTTAAAACAATTTTATACGTTTGTACAATCAATTGTTGTTTCATTACAGTTTCAAATTTAAATGTGTTAGAAAAAATTCTTTTCGTGTATTTTGGGAGTTTTTTCTACCTTCTGGATAATTCGAAATCTTGGTAATTCGAAGATTTTCATTGGTCCCTCCAACTTCGAATTATCGAGAGTCGATTGTAATTGAAAATAAAAATAGAATAACATTTCTTTGACTTCTTTTCAAACACAGCAGAAATATATAAGCAAGATATTTTACTGTTATTTAACATTAGCGTTATTAGGGATACCTCAAACACTTTATCGTAATTATGTAATATAGAACAATTGATAAAGAAGAAAAAGATTATCACAATTAGATTCAAGTCCTTTTTTGATGATATAATGGTTCATATGTTTGAATCCAAAGTCTCTATCATAATTGATTCCTTATGAACTAAGTATGAAAATAAAAGCAGGTTAATTATTGAAATTCGCTTGAACTTCTAAAGAAAGTTTAAGCTAGTGATTAGATAAAAAAATAGAAAATTTCTTCCTTTAATTCTGAAGTTTTATTATAAAATTGGCATACTAAATTTCGAATGATGAGTACCAAGTTATTTATTCATATCTATCAAATTCATTATAACTCAGGTTTACTTATATAAGTAATAGTAGTAGCTCTATATATAAAAATAAACATACTTTTTTCAAAGATGGTATAATTAGTTCAGTTAAATATGTTTATGTAATGATCCCTCAGGTGTACACAAGAAGGAAAACTGATTCCTTTGTTTTAATTTTCAAGTTGTTTTATATATACACACCATTATTAACTTCAGTTGAGTCAGTTAAATATCACGATTCACAAATATTTAAAGTATATCGGTAAGGACTCTTTTTTTTAACGCGAATATTTACAATAGATTTTTAAACATTTGTAATGAATCAAATTAATAATAATATTCGTACTGACTTCAAACACATATACAGCTTTTAATAGGACGTTCTAATAAGTAAGAATGTTAATTAGATATTTTAATGAACACCATAGATTTTAATCGCCTTTCAGGTTTGATTGTGCAATTTTTTGAACGTAAATACGCCAGTAAAATGTTTTTCAGACTAATTTTTTTTTAAAAATAAATAAATTTCACAATGACTTCTGTTGAAATTTAGCTCACTTTATTATAAGCAAGAATTTTTTTTATTTTAAAATAAACCTAAGTAAAATATGCAAAATACTTCACACAAGATTGTATGAAGTAGGTCAGATTTTACATTAAACGGAGAATTCAAACTTTATCCACGAAATTACACAATACTAAGTATTTCTTCTAAATTCGAGTAGTTATTATTTCCTTACTTATATAGGGAATTGCTAGCATACTTTCTAACGGAAGGAAACAATGTATTTTACCTTGAAAATACACAAGAAAAACATCCCAGTGGTCAGTGTCAACGATAAACAGTTTGTATTGTCGAAATTAATACAGCCTTGCATCAAGCGTTACTTATGTCAAGGTTCTCTTAGATGTAAGCCCAAAAATCCATCAAGTGTGAAGATCCTCTATTATAGCTACGTTTAGGGACACAAGAACTGGAACGAGATCTATAAAACAGCCTTTTAAGTAAGAAGAATAGCAATACGAGCAATGAATAACCCATTTTTTAGATATTTCAACAGTTCTTCATTTCTTTTTAACTTCTTCCCTATTTCTAATATATTAAAATAGATATAATTTTTGTTTGAAAATGAATGATATAGAAAAAACGTAAATGCATGAACAGTGCATGCAATAACCAAACCAAGTTTAAAGAAAGCAACTTTTATTTTATGTGATTTCCCCCAACCCTAGCGCTTCTTAAAAACGACAAAAGGAATACCAGTTTTTACAGTTGCAATTTTGTTAATTTCAAGGATAAACTCAGAAATAAAAAGTACATAAGGCATTTTCTAGAAGCTCCAGGGAAATTAGAAATTAATGTAGGTGACCTAATTCAGTAGGACTTTCTGAAATGTTTTATTAATGTGAAAGGGTTATTAATAATCATAGAAAATATTCTGATTTGTCTGAATTCTATGAAAGAAGTCTAGCCATTCCTGTTCAAAAAAGTTTAAAATGTACAAGCCTTCCAAATTTAAAACATTATTATAACAAACATATCAAGTAATGCATGCAAATGGAAGTTATTATAGTCAGTAAGTGAGTGTTTCTTAACGTCGCGAAGGACCCTTGGCAAAGGACTTCGTGGTTTCGAACCAATGGTCATGATAATTATAGTCAGATTAATTCCTATATAAATAGGTATTATATTTAATAATATTTTTTCAAAAATTAAGGTATCCGACTACCCTAAAATCGGGAATTTTGCAAAAAATTGGCAAGTTTTATGACTTTATTTTATAGACCATCTTATTAGCTTTATAAAAATACCAAATTTATAATTTTTCTTTCACCGGAACAAAAACTTCAAGTGTTTTAGTAAAAGCAGATTCCCTTAATTTAAGCAAGGTGCCATACTTTAAAACGCATTTTACTCGAAATGTGTTTTTTTTTGAAAATGCTCATACGGGGACAGCAATTTCTAAAAAAGTTTTGAAAATAGTTTACTGAAATTTTTTGTGTATGTTCACTATAATAGTAGAAGTGTTCTAATCTTCAGATTTATCAACCACTGTTTTACTACAAAATTTACAGTCCCTTATGTTAATATAATCATTGTTATTTTAAGCAATTTCATATGATATCTAAGATAAAGTGCTTTAGTTATTGTAAAAATTAAAATATCTCTTATCTTGAAGTTCATTTCAAAAATAAATAACATAAAGAACACATCAGAATTGAAAAATTGGAAATTTGTTCATAAACTTTTGGTACAAAATGGACCCCGTTTATGTTATTTTTTGTAAATTTTTACCAATTTTTCTTATTTTAGTAATAATAAATTCTTTTTATCATCTTAGTTTTAGCATATTTTTCAAAACATGTGTTCTAAACAAATCTAAAAACCACAAAAAAACCCCATATCTCTATTTAAAAAAGAAAAAGAAAAAAAGCTGTCGCAAGTAGTCAGATACCTTAATATCTGTTCTGAAGTCTTAAAGTTTTAAAGGATATAGAAATATTTTTTTAACAAAAATTGATCAAAACCGAGTATGTAGGTTAAAGGTAAGAAAAAAAGTAGTATAATTATTTATAACTCCGGAAAATTTAATTCATGAAATCCGAAAAAGAATTGAACTCATGATTCACTTGTAATAAATTATCCTTTTTCTCGCCTTCATAATTTATAATGTATTAATATTTCTGTTTAAAATAAATTTTTAATTCTTATTTTCAAAATCCTATTTTTAATGTATCATTTTATATAAAACTATCTCTCCTTCGATTTTTTAAAAAATTTTCTTAAATTTTTTAAATATTTATTCTAGATGTGATCTAGTTAAAAAGCTTTTTAAGAAACTTTTAAGGCATTTTAAATTTAAAAAAAAAATTTCCATTATTTTTTACGCAAACTCTATAGAGCTCATAGATTTTTCTGCCTTTTAATACAATCGAAGTCAATATTTAAAATTGCTTTCATCTGTAATTATCTTAAGTGTTTCGTTTTGCCTTCTTAGAACAAAGCCTTAAGCGTATTCTACCTGTTATTATGAAAAAACTCTTGATGCATTTTTAATAGAAATGAATAAAAAAGGAAATTTGTGTGTGTGTGGAAACTCTCTCTTTTATTCTGTTTTATATTTTCATTTAATTTGAATTAAAGTATTCCTACTCTCATATTATAATATAAGGAAAAAATTCTCATTCGTTTGTTTTTTAATATTCTTTGCTCAAAGAAAGTTTAAAATTGCTTATTTGATTTAACTATTACAAAAATTTCCAAAACATCTTTACTCTTTAGATACCATTTAAAAAACACCCCATTTTTTATGAAAATATTTACATCTCTACATTCTATTTTGAAAATTCTTTCAAGGAAAATAATGGAACTATTCTTGTTTCTTAGAGAAACTTAAATAAAAAGGGAATATTATTATAAGCTCTAAGATATGCCCTCCAGTTTAAAGAAATCTAAGTTAACAAACAAAGCATCCAATAACAAACTGTGCAATTAAGCTTACCTCAAGAAAGTTTCTCAGTTTTTAAAGCAATCAAGGTTATCCAAGTTTTTCTCGGCAACAAAAGGTCACACTTACCAGAGGAAAAATAACAATGCATTTCTAACAGAAAAATATTTGCACGCTCAAACATAAAATAACAACTATCATACCATCACAAATTTACTGTAATAATACAATACGAAATATTGCTTTGTTATATAAACGGAATATGAAAAATATTCGAGGTTTATTTTAATAATCTATATCACATTTCAAAACCTACCATAATAAGTTTTGATTTGAATTATTTTGTTCCAGAAATCTTTTGTTTTCAAAACTACTTAAAAGTTTGTGTAAATAAAACAAAATCATTAAAAAATTTCTTATTTTGAAAATAAACAAAAAAAAAATATTATTTCTTTAAATTTGTACACCAAAAAAGAAGGTAAAGTTTCTTTACTCTTATTTAATTCGAAGAGAATTTCTCCTCGCAGAGCTACGTTTTGAAAGATGAGTTTTGAGGTCACTGGCCGAAGAATGGATTTAGAATTTTATTTTTTCATCTCATTTTTTTTTTGGCTTTTAACCTTAAGAATAAGAAGAAATTCTCTGTCAAACAGGAAATTCGGCTGGTAGAGCATGATATTTAGTTCAAAAAGAAATAAATGGTGAATATAAAAACATTATTTAGGTTTTCTCAATGAAATCACAAGAGAAAGGATTACATAACTAACAAAAATGAATTAAAATAGAAGAATTTGATAAAAACATAGCATCTACAGAAAAATGCAAGCAATATTTTTTAATAAAGCAAGCATAATATTTGCATATTTCATGTTTTTTAACGACTAATTTCTTCACATTTAAGAAAAATATTTTCAGGATATGTCACTTCTTTTGATCATTACCTCACAATTTTCTTAAAACTTTTCTAAGTTAACGTGGATTAATGTAGTATCTAAAATTATTGAAAGAAAATATTCATAATTTTATTTGAAATTTCGAAAAGTTTCTCATTTTATATTACAAATTTTTTAAAAAAAAATATTAATATATTTTATATTTGCATTTACATTGATCTCATAATTATTCTTAAGTGTCGGTTATACTACTACAATTTTCTAATAATATTCTTCTAGCAACTAAATATAAAATATATTTTAATTTCTCTATCTTTATATTAAATTTAAAAGAACTTTTATACTTAATTGTACAATAATCAAGTATCTTAAAATTATCATCATTTTATTTAAATTTAAATTTAAAGTTAAAATCATTCTTTGTTTTTTAATTAAGTAACATAAAATTGAAAATAATTGATACACTTTATTTTAAGAATGTTTTATGAATATTTTATGTTTCTAGTAAGGTAGTGTGTTAAGTACATAATGAAAAAATAATCATACTTATTATTATACAGATTTCTTATAAATGCTTGTTCAAATGTAATTATAGTACGAAACACGTGCGCGGATGCGTGGGAATTTTCATCGAAGACAAGGGCTGTGTTTGTGCAGAACAACATATGAAAATTTCTATATTAAGCAAAGGGCTATGCTTAATTGTAAATTTTTAAATACAAATCAGCTACATTTTTGTATATTTGTATACATCAGAAATGAAATTGTCCGTTTCAATCTTAAAAATGTTTTTTGCTTCTCCCCACATTTAGATTATTAAAATTAAAAAAAAATATATTTTAAAAAATAACTGAGCAAAATAAAAAAAAGTAATTTATTTTATCTTATTTATAAGAAGATTTTTCTTGTTTATTTCAAGGGTGTGTTTTATTTTAAGGGGTTTCATATGTGTGTATGTGTAAACAAAAAAATAATACATATATTTACATATAATTCGCAACTTTCAAAATCTGCGAAGGCAAAAGATTATAGAGGTTTGTATTTCAAATGACATTTAATTATATTCTGAAACTATTATGTAGTTCTAAATAAAATGTGTTGTACATTTTCTGTTAAACAAAGAGTTAAATTTTAGTGCTCCAAAATATTTTCAGTGTCAAAGGGAATAAAAAAAAGTGTTTTAACTTTCTTCAATTATTCTATCAGAAAAAAATGTAAAAAAAAAAAAACGGAATAAAGTATGCCGCATTAACATTCTTAAAAGATAAAGAATATTGCGTTAAATAATATCTATTGAGCATGAAAATTTTTGTTAATGTTTATGGCAAGAATTTCTTATAAAATATCCCACCCTCTTTCCTTTAAGTGGAAAATTTAGTACATAATTATATTTTACCCTTAGGATTAAACACACTTCATTAAATTCACAGAACAAAAAGAGCTGAGAAATGATGCATGTTAAATTATCCTTTAATAGTTTTAACATTTATAATTATAAGTTGTTTTATTCATGCATACATCATTCAGCAGTTATAAAAAAATTTAAGTAATTTTTTGTACTTTTCGTAACGTTTTGTAACACAAATTTATTGAAGACATTTTTATATACTTTTATGATATTCAGAAAGGGTTTATTTAATTAATAAAAGTAATATCACACGCTGAAAATTCTAATTAGATTTCTTATGAAAGGGGGGGGGGAGGTGGAAGAACTCCTTTGTATAAGTTCAAACAGTGTAGAAATTTTTTAAAAAAAGGAGTAGAAGAAATTCATACGCATTTCTGATGAGAATTACATAGAAATAACATGAAAGTATAACTAACATTTCAAATGTAGTATTTAAAATAAAAAATAATATAGAAAAGTACATAAAAACTATGCAATTAAACAAAAACTTTTTGTATATACAGTCGAATCTCCATATTACTAATTTTTCTATATAGAGAATTTTTTCCTGGCAGCAAGAACATTTCACGATTTTCTTCGTAAAATAACCTCCAAATAGTGCAGTGCATTTTCTATGTAACGAACTTTTTCTCTTGTGATTCAATTTTATTCAGCCTATTTTCGAAGTATTTCTGGGCATTTCAAGTTGTTCTCTCTTTTAACTCATTTTATGGTGGTCAAATACCTTGAACTAGTTTTATTAGGTGCCTAACTCGCCGAGAGCAATAGAATTCTGGGCGTTTCATCCAAGAAGTGCAACCTTTAACCCCCATTGTCCAGTTCACTGGAAACATCTTCGATATCCCCTATCACCCTTAGTGGAATTGTCTCGTGTCTCCGTGTCTTTGAAGTAGTCTCCTTTAATTTGTAGTGTGTAAGGAATTGCTATTTCTTCTTCCCTCTAACCTGGTTAGATGTATAAGAGGAATTAAATTATCAGACGACCTGATGAACTCAAATTATTTATTTATCTCTGTATTTAACACAGACACAAATCGCACTATTATTAAGATAAATTTGATCAACTAGAGCACGAAGGTGAGACAAGATAGCGTGGGGACAATATCTACGATCATGAGAATCTATCCTTACGATAACTTATATGAAGCTTGATTTAAGACGCTTGTTAATGATTTAACTCTCTAACTTTTATTTAAACTAAAATTACAGAACCTGAATTCTTGTAATACTTTCAACTATTCGACGTAGCCTTGAACACTAAGAATTGACTTTAGCACTTCTTAGAGATTCCACTTCACGCGTCGTACACTGTTTACGTACTACTGCCGGATTGCTAGCTTCTCATTAATTCACTTTACATCCGAGCTATCCTCCCTTCCCTAATATTCAATTCTCACTTCACTAACCTTTAAAACTGGCGAATACAGAATATATATATTAAACTTAATTTGCATAATCACGTTTTCTTGTATTTGGTGAAAGTTGGTTGAAGAATGAATGCCCTAAAGGAATCCCCAAGGAGTTAGTGAGAGGACGCGTATAGATCCGTCACAAGTGTTAATCTGTCGTACTGGTAACTTCGTTTCTTGTCAAATGTAATGTCAAAACGTAAGGGTTTAAGAATCAAAGAAAAAACTTTAATTCTTCGTCAAGAAACTTTCCTGCAGTTTTTCTTTCTTTCTTTTCTATTTTCTTATAGATAAGATATATAAAATAAATGTATATTAATTAACAAAAATGTGTGAATAATTACTTTTTTATTATATAGTGTTTAAGAATTTAAAATTTGTATTTTGTGGTTTGAAAGAAAATTGAAAGATAAACCTTTATATAGCGAATTTTCCCCATAATGAACTTTTTTCGGGATTTAGCGACTTCGTTTATATAGAGGTTTGACTGTATTTCATTTTTTCATTTTTCTTAAGTTTTATAATTGAAGATATACACATTTAAATTGCTGTACAAATAGAAAAATCGAAAAATTACAAAATAAAAAACACGAGAATATTCCAGTTTATAGCCGAGAGTATGATGACACGGCTAGCTGCATTCTTTATTCACATATATCACAGTACAGGAAACTAATACGCGTAGAAAACACACCCAAAAATAAATGAATAGATACCCCGCTACTTATTTACTTTCATAACAGCCTAGCTGCGGCTAACTTCAGGATTGAAGTTACACTAAAAGAATCCCTGCCAGTTCACTAAGAGGAGTTATTGGATCCGTTACAAGTTTTAATAAAAGTCAAAATAAATTCAATTAATTTTTCTGTTTATTTTAAAAGAGAAATTAGGAGTTGATTTGTGATTTGTTCTTCTTTTCTCTTCCAAAAGCCAGAAAATAACATAGAATTCTCTCAGTGAACAAACGGAACATTTTTAAAGCTGTGATATATTCGTAAAATATGCAAAGAAATAATTTGTCTAATTTAGTTTCTGCAATCATCTTTATAAATGATTTTTATAATCACAAAATTAAAGACAAAAACCAACATGAATAAACAGATACAAAGTAAAGTAACAGCACTGTTGGCTCAATAGCATTTTATCTCACGGTGATCTTGTGATTTGAATGTATTATGGATTTGAAAATGTAATTAATACTGTTTATGACTTATGCAGTGTGCTAGAAAAAACATTAGTCTTGATCTTCCCTTAGATTTCTCGTTCTTTTCTTATTATTGTTATACGGAATATATATTTGTGCCAGAAGCACGGAAATTAACCTCTTTTTTCTGCAGTGCTGAAAGGCGGGTTTTCATTAGATTCCTTTAAATGTTTTAGTTTTTTATTCAACGTTAGTGGAATTTATCCTAAGGGAATTAAAATGGAAACTCAGCTCTTCGCATCTATTTATTCACTTCATACTATACAAACTCCAAACTTAATGTGAATAGAGTCCAATTAAATATACCATGGGAATTTATTAGATTTTACTTTATGTACTGCGAACTATAAAGTTTTCTTATTAAACAAAAGAGATTTTTCCATTTTAAAATGAAAAGGGATTTCAAAAAAGTATTTGAAATTACTTAAAGCTAGTTGAAAGATCTTTTTGATATTCTGTAAAAACCATTACTGCGTTAAAAACAGTTCGAAAAAAATATAATTTAATTACAGTTGAAATATGCTAATTTGACACTTTATAAAAGTAAAACATTGACATATACGATGTCTTTGCTTAAATCATAGTTAAACATGCAGGGAGAGTCAAAAATTCTTTGTAATTTGAAAAACAAGTTTTTGAATAAAAATAAATTTTTGTGACACGGGTTTATTATGCAGTTTTGTTAAGATAGAATATAAGTTTTTACTTTTTTGAAAGAAGCATGTCACAAAACATCTTCACTTATAACTCATGATGACATTAAGATTACTAATCCCTTTACATGTGTATTCATTCAAAATTAAATTTGAAGCGTTAC